>CAJQUW010016169.1:0-30915 GCA_907163375.1 Prostheceraeus crozeri
TATACAGACTCATTGTTAAAATGGACGGAAAAACCGAAGACTTCTTGAAAATTTTATATTTTGTTTTATCACCTTGCCATGCGTGGCCTACTTCACCCGGATCATGCATCAATTTTTCGTTATAGAATGAGTTGCTGGAATCCCTTGTTTGTTGTGGTGTTAGACTGATGGACACTGATCTTTTGAGCTAAAGATAACATTTTTCATAATGCAAGTGCATGCAATTTGGAATGCGCATATTATTTTCTAATGAATAATACCTCATCCCCTATATTTGCATGCATCTCTTTTGTAAGCATGACATAATTTGAATTTTTTGGACCATAAGCAAATCACAAAAATGGAGCATCCTGGGCCTCTTATTGCAAATAGGCTCCTGCATAGCCACAAAATATGTATACTCGTATGAGCAATTTTTAATATTTTCAGATAAATGTCGATGATTTTGACGAAATTTGATTATAATGCATCTCATCAACATATAGACCAGGATATGTTTCCCTTTTTTATGAATTGTAACTAGTTTTTTCTATTTGCTTGAAAAAGATTCTGAACTTTTTCTGTTTGCCAATGTTCCAGTGCTTGACAGCCGGTCATCGTGGGGAACAGTAGTAGACAAAATTAGTATGTCTGTTTACATAAATTGATCGTTTCCAAACAGTTGATAGTTGTGATTTATGATTTACACGTAAAAATGATGTAACTTCACTTTTAATATTCCAACGATTTTCTGTGTGTTTTCACTCGTAGCATATTCAATAAGCGAGTATTGAGACTTTCAGATCTAAAGGTGCAACCAAATATTATTGAATTGCACCCTAGCATTGATGGCATCTTTAATATAGCATGTTTGCATAATTGATTGCGGCGCACGAGAAGCGATTCGTAATAAGATAATTGACTGACTGTCAAAAAACTAAAAAGGAACAAAGGAAGGGAATTTTTTCTCACAGGAAATTTTGTCTGCATTTACAGATTAGGCCAAAATCAATATGCACATGCGGAGAACCGTTCTCTGCACATCAGCATCATCAAGTCCAAAAGTAGGCAAAACTCATGCATGTTTAAGGGATTTCAAACGTGGCGCTCCAACTGCTCCCCAGTAACGGGAATGATACCTACGGTTAGATCATAAGGCTATTTGTGTAAGTGCGATCAATCAATCAATCAATCCTTTTACGTCCGTTTTCCAGACTCGCTGGGTTGGACGGGGTTTCTTCTGATGGCTCTTCTCCACAACTCACGATCTAAAGCGTCTTCCTCCTTCAAACGAAATTTCCGCATGTCTTCTCGGACTGTGTGTCTCCACGTTTTCTTCGGCCTGCCTGATGGTCTCTTTCCTTCCACCTCCATCTCGTCCACCCTTCTCAGCCAACTGCTCTCTTCCCTCCTCCTCACATGGCCAAACCAGCGCAGCCTCTGCCTGCTGATGACTGCCAAGATGTTCTCAATCCCCATTGCTTTTCTTAGTTCATCATTTGATCTCCTGTCTGCCAGCTTAAGTCATCGCCATATACATACATAAGCCAGCGAGTATGTTGAAATCAGGTTAGGTTGTGATTTGGATTTGAATTGTGCATATTCAAATGTTTTGATAGTAATTGAGTTGTGCATTGATTATTTAAGGCTATGTAGGAGCTATTGCACAATCATGCTGACTCAAAATGTGCGACAAATGATCTGAAGAAATAGCTAGACTGTCCGATCGCATGAACAGACATCCAAAAACAGTCTGCAACTCTCGTGAATGCCCATGCGAGCGATAGCACAGACATCACCAATGCTCTGCTCTAAGACACCCACATGCATTGATTGTTGACCAATATGCATCAAAGAATTTACGCAAGCTGTTGTTGACAGTACCGAAAGTGTTACGAAATCATTCCTTTACGTCAGAAAATTGTAGTGTGCAGACTCTACACATATCGTCACAGAAGAAACGCTTGCATATTTAGTTTATGGTCTCACACGAGAGGTTGGCCATTTGTTGAAAAATAGAAAAAAGAATTTCACTCCCAAATTACGACTTTTCTATTGAATAAAACTTGTATTGACACCCGACTTTTCGTCGTCCTGTCGACTTGTTCACGGGAACAAGACTGTTTATTTGCCGAGAAATTGAAGCCGCAGACAATTTTGTTTAAAAAGGTGCTGTCAATGCACCACGATTATGAAAGATGTTTGCTGCTTGTTTATAGATATCTTGCGAATAATGTTCCACAGCTTTATAATTACATGCATAATCCATCTAATTGAATCTTTGATACTATAAAGCGATTGCTTCAAGACGCTCTGCGGCCTTTAAAAACGCACCGCTTACCTGACTGAATTCAACGAATTTTTTAAAGCTCAACCACCTGTCACTCCAATTCATTAACTACTCCGCGCAAAAGAATTAGATTTTGATAAATAAAAAATATAACTCGGCCACCACATAAAGGTGCTCAAATGCAAAATGTGATTACGGTTAGAAGCTAGTTTTGTTTAATTCATTTTTATTGGGTAAAAGAGCAAATAGAAAACCTTTGAAAGTTGAAGTGGGAGAAGATAAAGTAAAAACAGTATAGATTTAGATGGTAGTGTATGCCAAGTTTGAAAGTAATTTGTCCATTCCAATGGAAAGAACAAAAGCAAATTGGATTCGACTCAACTGGTCTTATCATAGGCATCAGATGTGCTCATAATTATCTCATGTGTCGTTTTGTTTGTCTAGAATAAATCGTTGACATGTTGAAATTGTTATAGTTAAAGTTTACTGTGAATAAGTTGCGTAATATCAATGATGCAAAGAAAGATCATGAAAAAAAGATATGTGTCGCAATCTAAATGACTTAAGCTTCAAAGTAGTTGTCTTTTTTTATGCATGTTGGTGTTGGTATATTGTTGCTCAGACAGTACTGTCTATCTAATCATCATATTTCCTTTTCATGTTGATTAAATGATATGTCTGTCCCCATTTTGGCGTGATTTGAATGACATAGCTCAAGTTATTCTTGAACCATGCATTTACGTTTGAATGACTTACATAGAGCTACAAATCCTTTTCACTATTACTTTTGCCTCACGCAGTTCGGAAATTTAAAAACAGTTTTATTGTGAACAAAATGAATTTATTATGAATATTTCGTGTCAATTTGGAGTTTTCAAGTTTATTCATATTTTTCTATGATCACAGAAGGGTAAGAAGTAGTCCGAGGCCGTGAAACGGCTGACTGAACATTTCCACGTAAGTTTCTTGCCGGAGGGAGAGAAGGGGGGATACTAGAATGACCAATCGTCTAAATACATAGTATGTCCAATGCTCAAAAATTAGAATGAAGAAACTATGATAGTAAGGCGTTTATTCTTCGAAATGAGAATCACAGACTGCAGCAGGAAGGTACAGTTCAAGCAAGAATTCAATTGAAGTAATTATTGGAATAATAAACTCTCAGAAAGTCAGTCTTCTTTTTTTAGTCATAAATACTGGTAAATAATTTTCTATACTCTAATTAACTCGGTTACTCCTTAGTGTCCATTCATTGGCTGCTATTTCAGTCGTGTTGTTTTGTGATAGATTATGTTCCAAGCGTGCAGAGGCTTGGATGATTTTGTGAGCCGTTCTTAGACAGCTGTGGAAACTTGTTATTAATTCGATTGTCTCTTCTTTTCAGCAACAAGAAATGTTATGGATGATGAACTGAAAGAGAAAGTGGACGAGGATGAATCCATGATTGACATTGAAGAAGAATCCATGGACATTGATCTCTCAGAAACCCCTAAGAAAAAATTAAAGAACAAGAAGAAAATGAAACTGATGGCCTCTGGTAGTGGCGAAATCTCCATATCAGTGTAACCTCTTCGCTGCGTGAAAAAGAAATAAATAAAATTTAAAAAGATCTAGCTGTTTTATCAAGTTAGTGAGCCGATATACAGTGATGTGATAGAGAAGAATACAAGACCTAGTAATCATGGGTATAGAGAGGTGTGTTATTATTCAGACTTGTTTGTAAAACGACATTTTCCGAACCACTTCCTACTGAAAAATATTAGGATTCCACAAAGCGGATATTATTCAAGCCATGTTTTTGATATTGCTTTTAATATCTGATAAGCATGATTTCACCTGTATGCTTTTCATGCTCTAATGTTTTCGCTTGTTATCGTGCAGAGATGGAGTCTCAAAATTGGCCCATTAAGCGTCGAGCTATTTTCGGCTAAAATTCAAAGGCATTTCACCGGCGTTCTGGACATCATGCGAGCTGTTGGGGGTAGAATGTCGTTCATCTCTTCTGTTAACAAACTTTCCTGCTCTGCAAGGGACGATATTGCTGCGCTGTCCCAAAAATTTCGGATCGAGCAGTTACGAACACGCTTGGTCAAGAAAACTAGCGAGATGTTTTTTAGATAATCGTGGGATTGTGCTGTGATACCAGAAAATCTGAATTCTCGTTACTAGCACCGGAGGGAGTAGGCCTAATCATTGCAGACCGCTGATTATAGTTAACTATATAATAACTAATTATTCTTATAGACTATAATGAGCAAAAATCACTTTGTTGTAAATTTTAGCCTGAGGCTAACATAGTGCAATTAAATTAAATTCTGCTAGCATTAGCTACACGCGCGATGCATAAAGCATTCGTCACACCCTTTACTGCAAGACAAACGAAAACATAAATAGTCTTTATAATTCTATTCTAAAATGGATATTATTAGGCAACACGCTTTCTTTTTACTTGGAAATGTATTGCATTTATCCACTGAAAACCTACACACAACAGAATTTCAATTGTGTTGCTTTTCCAGTAGGCCTATAAAATGAATGCCGATAAGCTTATAATACAAGCGTCTGAGCAGCAATTTGAACAGCAAAGCTTGTTCTAAAACAACATCGTAAAAACATCGCAATACTATTCTATGCATAAATTGTAATGGATCACAGAAAACAATAGCAGTGTATACAATTCAAAAATTCGATGCAATACTTTATATTTGGAACAAAAAGAAATCGTTTATATTGCTTATGTGTAGGGGAAAGGTGTGTATGTTGACTTAGTTGTAATGGCTAATATTTCATAATAATTGAACTAAATTCAATTTTTTTCACCTAATCCTTTTACGTATGATCATCGAGTAGATGTTATACCCATTTATGGTTTTATTTTTTTTTTGACTAAAAAGTAACGAATTGTTCTATTTTAAAATCTTGCGGGTATGATGACATGCCATAATATAATTGCTTTCAAAACTCATATAACTAAAAAAACAATAGCGTAAACGTCAAAAACGTTATCACAAACTCGGAGTCAAATAAACGAGACATTTCTCGATGCCAAAACATGTTTCACATGCCCAGCGCGAGCAGGCATTGCACCGGAACCAGTCTTGTCGGCCTCTCTCCAATCTGCAAAGCACACGCAACATATGTTGTTTTGAGCTGCATGGTTGCTGAGCTGTTGTCCTCTGTTTCCTTTTGTCCGTCGATGTCACCGAAGATCGTTCAATTTCTTCTAGTATTGAAGATTGTCCAATAGGCCTACAATCCTCCTGTCTTCTTTCCTCTTCGAGCCTGAAATTGCAGAAAAACATGCAAAAGTAAAAAAAGAAAGCGTTTGGGCAGCTTACGTCTGTTTTCCAGATTCCGAAGAAGCTTCCACATCCGCACTGTCATCAGGAAATGAAGTCAGGTTGTAGCTCTTCCTATTCTGTCAGAAAGTTTTGGTTTGTCCAAATTTGGAACGGGAAATATGTCAATTGGTCTACTAATGGTTGTTTCTGTTGTTGGTTCCACTGAGGTGCATTCTTGGGTCACAGCAAATTCTTCCTCTCCAAACACATCACTGTTGAAAGGAAAAATGCCAGTGTGACGAAATCCATTTATAGCTGCTGCAACGCAGGCTGACTTTCCGCGACCGCCTGAGTGATGAAAATTTTCCGGAAAATTTTGAATCAAAACTTTCAATGGAAAATTTTGGAAAATTTTGAAAGTTCTGATTTTTTGTGATAAGCCCTAGGCCTATATCCTATGCTTTGACCGCTTCCACAGCCGAGGCGCGTACACACCAATAGAATGGGTCTATAAAACTGGTGATTTTGATCATTATTTTGAATAAAACGATTTTGAAAAATGGGGAAATTTGAATTTTTGTGATATAATTTTTACGTTTTCTATCACAGCCGAGGCATAGACACATCAATAGAATTGTTCTAAAACTCTTGATTTCATCATATCGTTTCGATTAAAACAATCGTAGTAATGTGAATCCCGTCCGCGGATTTTTGAGCATTCCTTTGTCACCGTGGCTTGCGGCAATTTGTTGCCATTTTTAATATTATAACACAGACATCTTTTGGGAGAACGTGAATTTTTTCCTTTTTCATGCATTATGGGCTGTGGGCGTGCCTGCGGAGGAAAACTCGCGTTTGTGCGGATTCTACGCAGAGTTGGGCTGTCTGAGGGGTGGCACAAGCTGGCACACTCCCAATAAGTGTATTGGGTATGTTGATTCGAGTGGCACACGCGATTTTCACAAGTGGTACGGATGGGCTGTGGGCGTGGCTGCAGAGGAAAATCCGCATTTGTGCGGATTCTACGCAGAGTTGGGCTGTCTGAGGGGGTGGCACAAGCTGGCACACTCCCAATAAGTGTATTGGGTATGTTGATTCGAGTGGCACACGCGATTTTCACAAGTGGTACGGATGGGCTGTGGGCGTGGCTGCGGAGGGAAATCCGCATTTGTGCGGATTCTACGCAGAGTTGGGCTGTCTGAGGGGTGGCACAAGCTGGCACACACTCAATAAGTGTATTGGGTGGGTTGATTCGATCGAGGCACACGCGATTTTCACAAGTGCTACGGGTGGGCGTGGCTGCGGAGGAAAATCCGCATTTGTGCGGATTCTACGCAGAGTTGGGCTGTCGGAGGGGTGGCACAAGCTAGCACACTCCCAATAAGTGTATTGGGTGGGTTGATTCGATCGTGGCACACGCGATTTTCACAAGTGGTACGGATGGGCTGTGGGCGTGGCTGCGGAGGAAAATCCGCATTTGTGCGTATTCTACGCAGAGTTGGGCTGTCTGAGGGGTGGCACTAGCTGGCACACACCCAATAAGTGTATTGGGTGGGTTGATTCGATCGTGGCACACGCGATTTTCACAAGTGCTACGGATGCATGGGCTGTGGGCGTGGCTGCGGAGGGAAATCCGCATTTGTGCGGATTCTACGCAGAGTTGGGCTGTCTGAGGGGTGGCACTAGCTGGCACACTCCCAATAAGTGTATTGGGTATGTTGATTCGAGTGGCACACGCGATTTTCACAAGTGCTACGGATGGGCTGTGGGCGTGGCTGCGGAGGAAAATCCGCATTTGTGCGGATTCTACGCAGAGTTGGGCTGTCTGAGGGGTGGCACTAGCTGGCACACACCCAATAAGTGTATTGGGTGGGTTGATTCGAGTGGCACACGCGATTTTCACAAGTGGTACGGATGGGCTGTGGGCGTGGCTGCGGAGGAAAATCCGCATTTGTGCGGATTCTACGCAGAGTTGGGCTGTCTGAGGGGTGGCACTAGCTGGCACACTCCCAATAAGTGTATTGGGTATGTTGATTCGAGTGGCACACGCGATTTTCACAAGTGGTACGGATGGGCTGTGGGCGTGGCTGCGGAGGAAAATCCGCATTTGTGCGGATTCTACGCAGAGTTGGGCTGTCTGAGGGGTGGCACTAGCTGGCACACACCCAATAAGTGTATTGGGTGGGTTGATTCGAGTGGCACACGCGATTTTCACAAGTGCTACGGATGGGCTGTGGGCGTGGCTGCGGAGGGAAATCCGCATTTGTGCGGATTCTACGCAGAGTTGGGCTGTCTGAGGGGTGGCACAAGCTGGCACACTCCCAATAAGTGTATTGGGTATGTTGATTCGATCGTGGCACACGCGATTTTCACAAGTGCTACGGATGGGCTGTGGGCGTGGCTGCGGAGGAAAATCCGCATTTGTGCGTATTCTACTCAGAGTTGGGCTGTCTGAGGGGTGGCACTAGTTGGCACACACCCAATAAGTGTATTAGGTATGTTGATTCGAGTGGCACACGCGATTTTCACAAGTGGTACGGATGGGCTGTGGGCGTGGCTGTGGAGGAAAATCCGCATTTGTGCGGATTCTACGCAGAGTTGGAGCTGTCTGAGGGGTGGCACAAGCTGGCACACTCCCAATAAGTGTATTGGGTATGTTGATTCGAGTGGCACACGCGATTTTCACAAGTGCTACGGATGGGCTGTGGGCGTGGCTGCGGAGGAAAATCCGCATTTGTGCGTATTCTACGCAGAGTTGGGCTGTCTGAGGGGTGGCACAAGCTGGCACACTCCCAATAAGTGTATTGGGTATGTTGATTCGAGTGGCACACGCGATTTTCACAAGTGCTACGGATGGGCTGTGGGCGTGGCTGCGGAGGAAAATCCGCATTTGTGCGGATTCTACGCAGAGTTGGGCTGTCTGAGGGATGGCACTAGTTGGCACACACTCAATAAGTGTATTAGGTATGTTGATTCGAGTGGCACACGCGATTTTCACAAGTGCTACGGATGGGCTGTGGGCGTGGCTGCGGAGGGAAATCCGCATTTGTGCGGATTCTACGCAGAGTTGGAGCTGTCTGAGGGGTGGCACAAGCTGGCACACTCCCAATAAGTGTATTGGGTGGGTTGATTCGATCGTGGCACACGCGATTTTCACAAGTGCTACGGATGGGCTGTGGGCGTGGCTGCGGAGGAAAATCCGCATTTGTGCGGATTCTACGCAGAGTTGGGGCTGTCTGAGGGGTGGCACAAGCTGGCACACTCCCAATAAGTGTATTGGGTATGTTGATTCGAGTGGCACACGCGATTTTCACAAGTGCTACGGATGCATGGGCTGTGGGCGTGGCTGCGGAGGAAAATCCGCATTTGTGCGTATTCTACGCAGAGTTGGGCTGTCTGAGGGGTGGCACAAGCTGGCACATACCCAATAAGTGTATTGGGTATGTTGATTCGAGTGGCACACGCGATTTTCACAAGTGCTACGGATGGGCTGTGGGCGTGGCTGCGGAGGAAAATCCGCATTTGTGCGGATTCTACGCAGAGTTGGAGCTGTCTGAGGGGTGGCACTAGCTGGCACACTCCCAATAAGTGTATTGGGTGGGTTGATTCGATCGTGGCACACGCGATTTTCACAAGTGCTACGGATGGGCTGTGGGCGTGGCTGCGGAGGAAAATCCGCATTTGTGCGTATTCTACGCAGAGTTGGGCTGTCTGAGGGGTGGCACAAGCTGGCACACACCCAATAAGTGTATTGGGTATGTTGATTCGAGTGGCACACGCGATTTTCACAAGTGCTACGGATGGGCTGTGGGCGTGGCTGCGGAGGAAAATCCGCATTTGTGCGGATTCTACGCAGAGTTGGGGCTGTCTGAGGGGTGGCACAAGCTGGCACACTCCCAATAAGTGTATTGGGTGGGTTGATTCGAGTGTCACACGCGATTTTCACAAGTGGTACGGATGGGCTGTGGGCGTGGCTGCGGAGGGAAATCCGCATTTGTGCGGATTCTACGCAGAGTTGGAGCTGTCTGAGGGGTGGCACAAGCTGGCACACTCCCAATAAGTGTATTGGGTGGGTTGATTCGATCGTGGCACACGCGATTTTCACAATCGCTACGGATGGGCTGTGGGTGTGGCTGCGGAGGAAAATCCGCATTTGTGCGTATTCTACGCAGAGTTTGAGCTGTCTGAGGGGTGGCACAAGCTGGCACATACCCAATAAGTGTATTGGGTATGTTGATTCGAGTGTCACACGCGATTTTCACAAGTGCTACGGATGGGCTGTGGGCGTGGCTGCTGAGGAAAATCCGCATTTGTGCGGATTCTACGCAGAGTTGGGCTGTCTGAGGGGTGGCACTAGTTGGCACACACTCAATAAGTGTATTAGGTATGTTGATTCGAGTGGCACACGCGATTTTCACAAGTGCTACGGATGGGCTGTGGGCGTGGCTGCGGAGGAAAATCCGCATTTGTGCGGATTCTACGCAGAGTTGGAGCTGTCTGAGGGTGGCACAAGCTGGCACACTCCCAATAAGTGTATTGGGTGGGTTGATTCGATCGTGGCACACGCGATTTTCACAAGTGCTACGGATGGGCTGTGGGCGTGGCTGCGGAGGAAAATCCGCATTTGTGCGGATTCTACGCAGAGTTGGGCTGTCTGAGGGGTGGCACAAGCTGGCACACTCCCAATAAGTGTATTGGGTATGTTGATTCGAGTGGCACACGCGATTTTCACAAGTGCTACGGATGGGCTGTGGGCGTGGCTGCGGAGGAAAATCCGCATTTGTGCGTATTCTACGCAGAGTTGGGCTGTCTGAGGGGTGGCACAAGCTGGCACACACCCAATAAGTGTATTGGGTATGTTGATTCGAGTGGCACACGCGATTTTCACAAGTGGTACGGATGGGCTGTGGGCGTGGCTGCGGAGGAAAATCCGCATTTGTGCGGATTCTACGCAGAGTTGGAGCTGTCTGAGGGGTGGCACAAGCTGGCACACTCCCAATAAGTGTATTGGGTGGGTTGATTCGAGTGTCACACGCGATTTTCACAAGTGGTACGGATGGGCTGTGGGCGTGGCTGCGGAGGGAAATCCGCATTTGTGCGGATTCTACGCAGAGTTGGAGCTGTCTGAGGGGTGGCACAAGCTGGCACACTCCCAATAAGTGTATTGGGTGGGTTGATTCGATCGTGGCACACGCGATTTTCACAATCGCTACGGATGGGCTGTGGGTGTGGCTGCGGAGGAAAAATCCGCATTTGTGCGTATTCTACGCAGAGTTTGAGCTGTCTGAGGGGTGGCACAAGCTGGCACATACCCAATAAGTGTATTGGGTATGTTGATTCGAGTGTCACACGCGATTTTCACAAGTGCTACGGATGGGCTGTGGGCGTGGCTGCGGAGGAAAATCCGCATTTGTGCGGATTCTACGCAGAGTTGGGCTGTCTGAGGGGTGGCACTAGTTGGCACACACTCAATAAGTGTATTAGGTATGTTGATTCGAGTGGCACACGCGATTTTCACAAGTGCTACGGATGGGCTGTGGGCGTGGCTGCGGAGGAAAATCCGCATTTGTGCGGATTCTACGCAGAGTTGGAGCTGTCTGAGGGGTGGCACAAGCTGGCACACTCCCAATAAGTGTATTGGGTGGGTTGATTCGATCGTGGCACACGCGATTTTCACAAGTGCTACGGATGGGCTGTGGGCGTGGCTGCGGAGGAAAATCCGCATTTGTGCGGATTCTACGCAGAGTTGGGCTGTCTGAGGGGTGGCACAAGCTGGCACACTCCCAATAAGTGTATTGGGTATGTTGATTCGAGTGGCACACGCGATTTTCACAAGTGCTACGGATGGGCTGTGGGCGTGGCTGCGGAGGAAAATCCGCATTTGTGCGTATTCTACGCAGAGTTGGGCTGTCTGAGGGATGGCACTAGTTGGCACACACTCAATAAGTGTATTAGGTATGTTGATTCGAGTGGCACACGCGATTTTCACAAGTGCTACGGATGGGCTGTGGGCGTGGCTGCGGAGGGAAATCCGCATTTGTGCGGATTCTACGCAGAGTTGGAGCTGTCTGAGGGGTGGCACAAGCTGGCACACTCCCAATAAGTGTATTGGGTGGGTTGATTCGATCGTGGCACACGCGATTTTCACAAGTGCTACGGATGGGCTGTGGGCGTGGCTGCGGAGGAAAATCCGCATTTGTGCGGATTCTACGCAGAGTTGGGGCTGTCTGAGGGGTGGCACAAGCTGGCACACTCCCAATAAGTGTATTGGGTATGTTGATTTGAGTGGCACACGCGATTTTCACAAGTGGTACGGATGGGCTGTGGGCGTGGCTGTGGAGGAAAATCCGCATTTGTGCGGATTCTACGCAGAGTTGGAGCTGTCTGAGGGGTGGCACAAGCTGGCACACTCCCAATAAGTGTATTGGGTGGGTTGATTCGATCGTGGCACACGCGATTTTCACAAGTGGTAATTGTGAAAGATCTGGAGAAAAAATAATGCACTTTATTTGGGAGTTTGTTTATGGCTTGAAAGTTAAGCTTTATTATGCAGCCTTGATTGCAATGTTACAAATTCTCCACGTGTTGATGAACATGTGAAGCGCAAGCACACAGTCCAACACAGCATTATACATGAACGACCATTTATTGGAAGATATATAAAGACTGTAAACTCGTGAGATATTTGGAAACTAAAGATATCTGTGATGAGTAGAAGAATATCTATATGATAGCTTCTGACTTCTGGCGCATTGTCCGACATCTTCGTGGAGGACAACCTACACATTCCATTTCTAGCTGGTTCAGATGGTTCAGATAGTTCCCAATCGATTTCAGATCTACTTAAATGAATTTCAGACTTTTCCAGATGAATTGTAGATTCTCCAGTTGAATCTAAGATCCTTTCAAAGTTGAGTTTCTGACAGATATCTGAAATTCAATTAGAGAAATCTGAAATCCATTTAATGTCTGATATTCAGCTGGAAAGATCTGAAATAGACATGGAGGGTGCAGTTGGTTCCAAAAGTTGACATGCAGGTATGATAGAGAAGTTTTCGGTCTTTGAATATTACATAGTCTTTTCAAACGATTGCAACAAGTCTCCAAAACAATGGCAAAAACTTCAATCACCGAAAAAAAAATTTCAAAATTTTCCATTTGCATCACTACCGCCTGACTCACTAGTTGTGGTGTTTGATGAACAGTAAGACAACGGCCTGGATGATTCCTCAGCCAGTTCTCGATAGCTTTGTCATAGTTGGAGTTGAACGATTTAAAAAAAGAAACATCAAGGGGTTCCAACTGGTGAGTAGTATGCGGTGGTAAGCACAGAAGGACAATGCCATTTTGTTGGCAAAAGTCTATGGCGGCTGCCGTTTTGTGCGTACGATGCCCATCCAAAATTAGAAGAACTTTCGAATCTGCCGAAGGTTTCACGTGGTGCATGAAGTGCTCCAAGTACCGAACGAAAGACTGCGATTCATCCATCCAGCCACTCTCCTGAAATAAAACAAGACTTCCTGAAGGTGCTGAATCTTGCATAGGTGGAACGCATCTTTTCCTTGGAATTATGAAAATCGGTGGAATGAATGTTCCTGATGAAGCACTCTCATAGTGCAGCAAACCGTAACATTGGACCCACGTCCGGCGCTTTTCACAACACAACAAAAGTTTGTAATGGAAGAAATGCAGGATTATTTGATATCGTGTCTCAATTCCTGTAAGAAGCGCTATGCGCGTCGCGTGGAAGACATGTGCAACCAGTTTCATCAATCGATGGATGGCCTTTTGGAAGAGATGGT
This sequence comes from Prostheceraeus crozeri, assembly GCA_907163375.1. Lineage (NCBI taxonomy): Eukaryota > Metazoa > Platyhelminthes > Polycladida > Euryleptidae > Prostheceraeus > Prostheceraeus crozeri. The sequence continues at coordinate 13,353 of CAJQUW010016169.1, forward strand.
GCGAGATGTTCTAATTGATTTCACATCAAAGTTTGGAAACAATTGTAGCGAAGCGCAAACTCGTCATTTCCCCATTCTTGGTAAGTGAAGTTCCATTTATTTATCAAAATGTGCATGATAGTCATTGATTCGATTGGCCTGCTTCGATTCATTTTACAAGTACTGCAATTTGTACTTAATAAACCGCAGTGAATGCTCGAAATATATGCAAGCTAAATTTCAAATGGAAATTTCATGAAATTGAGTCTGCCATCGCCGTAATAAATGCATCTTACTCTACAGAACAAATAGGCATACATAACCTTACCCGTGAAAAGTCTAAGCTATTTTAAATGATGTGTGACATAGCAATTACGCTATGCGAGCAGCTCAACATAACTTATCTTCAATTCGACAAGAAAAATGAAAGTACCATCGCAAACAGGGTAAGGTACAATGTATGAGACACTTGACTTTTGATATTGATCAGTCTGTAGCAAGGCAAAATTGATGTCCCGGATAAAATATTGCTGTTACATGCCAATATGAAAATCGATAATCTGTCTACAGCATTCTCCGTATCTGCGGAGCCTTTGGCGCAGAACCACGATCAATTTAAATTTACAATATTTATGATGCAATAACTATCATCATTAATTAGTTTTCATATCGCTTTGATTACTTTACACAACTAAGCCAGCTTTCAAGTCTCAGTTTCTGATCAGACGCTTAGATATGAATTTTCGCGCTCGCCTTTTTGATTCAAAATTTTCCGGAAAATTTTCATCACTACTTATAGATGATGTTTTCCAATGGTTTTATCGTTTCCTATAGGCCAACCTGATTATTTCATCAAGACGAGAAATTAAAATGACCCATAGTATAAGGAATCCTCCCAACTGCGCACAGCGTCCCCCTCTGGAGCGTGAGATGGGTTGTTGTGGTTCTGGGTCGACCGTCCGTGTCTGTTGTGTCGACCGTCGTAGTTGGTCATGGGCGGCGTTCAATGTTTTTGGTGTGTAGGAGTGTTTGTAGGTGTGTTTTGTGTTTAGAATTGGCTTCCTGATGAAATTCTGCGTCGACATGTTTCAGTTTCATGGCCGTGTAGGTGCGTGCTTTAGGTGGTTTATTGAGGGGTTTTGAGTAAGAAAATGGCTGTAGCGGCTAAATGAAGCCTCGCACGTTAAAAGGACGACGGATTTCAGCTTTTTGGCCAATTTAGGGTCTAGGGTACTTGTTTTCAAAGTCGTATAGGCCAAACAGTGAAGAACTTCGACCCCCCCCCTCGGCAGCGTTCTTCCAACTTTGCTTCTAGATATCGTAGAAAGTCGTGCAATGGCTCGTTTGAAAGCCTAGAGTGCCACAAGTTCATTGGAAAGCACAGTTTGGCCCTATCTTCCTTTGCTGAGGCTTGAGAGTGACATTGAGACTTTTGATCATGTTAGAGAGCCGTCAGAGGTTGAGTTTTGTGTTTTGGGCTCCAGCGGGCGAACGAAGCATTGGACGAGGAAACTTAGACCAGATTTGGAATCAGCTTGATGTCATTGGCCAGTGAGGATCACATTCAATGAGAATCCAGCTTTTCTCTATAAATAATGAGGTTTTCAAAGTGACAATCATTCTATCTTTGAGTCTCACAAGTGTCGAACGCACGTTCTCCCTCTACATTCCTATTATATTATCTATCTGAAATGGTAAGTCGGAACCTTCCTTCCTCTCCTTTCTTGAGTGTTAACTTAATAGCATCTCCTTTATTTTCAGGCATCTACTGTACATCTACTACATTTACAGGACAAGATAGTGTTCAGATGTTACAAGGTTCTCTACAATCAGATCGTCTTATGTTGAGGCCAGTAGAAGAGACAACAAAGATACATAATCCTACCCCAGTACAGCTTAAATTTAGACAAGCCAGTACGTTATTGCGATCATGGTATAGTATTGCAAACGGGAATGATTCCTTCCACTGAAGTGAAGATATTGAACAATCAATATGGGGACTACGTAGTCATTCCTGTGAATCCATACATTCGTCGCCAACTCGATATTATTGAAGAGTTTGCAACATCAAATATGGACATCCCTACTCCCCTTAGCAAGGAATGGAAGGCGAGAGACGACAATGATACTCCATATAGAAAGATATGGGATGGTAAAAAGCTTTCTTTACCACTATCGCATTGGTGCTCATACTATAAAAAGGATGGAGATCAAGTAACACCCATCAGATGTGAAGACCTCGCAGAAGGCACTTGGAATATTGGTTTTGCTATCAGTGGAATATATTATGGCTATCACCAGAACAACAAATTAGCCTCTATATCGATGCATGCTCAATCCATCCTATATATACCAAAGCAACCAGACGTTCATGACATTATTGATCAAATCCTCAACGAGAGCGGTACAAAGCGCAAGTCAGAGAAGAATGCTGCCGGTAAACGCAAGCCAAAGAAGGAGAATCAGTAGTCCTTACCTATCTCTACCTTATGACAATTCGCTCATGTAATTTGAGTGTCGTAGACGTGGACTTATCAGATACATTTTACTTCTTCGCTGCCATCATGTTATTTGTGTATTTTGTCGTGAACAGCATCGATGTACTTCATCATTTTGTAATATGTTACAGGACTCTTCATCAGATGAGTAAAAATTTGTAGTTTACTTTTTAGTCATCTATCATCATTTTTATGGATTGTGAGGGTGAACCTGTACAGAAGCTCAGTGCTATTGCTATGGACAATTGGTCGTATCAAATTGTTAGTGTCTACCATCAACATGCCAAGTGTGATCCCAACGCTGATAGCTGGGCGAGAAAACACATCCATGGACTTAATCAGCAATACTTGCAAGACTATCAAATTGATGGCAGCGTACGGGTGGACGTTATCAATTTTTTTATGTTTAGTAAAACACATTTTTCTTCTTCACCCACTTGTATTTTTGCCATAGACGATTTTAGTAATAAAAAATAAAAATTTTTACACGCCCGACGTTTCGAGTGACCACACTCTTCATCTGGGGAACGGCCGGCCAACAAAAGAATGGCTTAAATATGTATCCGCGAACGAACGTTCATGTGACTCGCTCATGTTTGCGATTGATTTTTGGTTGAAGTCTTCTAATGTATTCTGCTTCGGACACTCTAGTTCTCAAAGGATTAAGCTGTTGATCAATGATTTCAATTCTAAACATATCAATAGTGGGATTGTTATATTCAGAATGGACAAAGCGAACATGATCAGATAGGGCACTTTTGTTGTCTTTACTCTTAATACTGTATTGATGTTCTTTAAAACGATTATTGAGCGGACGATTGGTAGAACCAATGTAAAATTCACCGCAGATATTGCAAGTGAATTTATAGACGACGTGTTTAATGTAACAATTGTTGATGTGGGGATTCGACTTACAAATATTGCAAGAGCAATCATTGATGTTTTTATTGAAAGTATTCAAATTGTGTTTTAATTGTTTTCCAGGCTTAGGAATAATTTTAATTGGTAATTGGTATTCATTAGTAAGTTTTCTTAATTTACGCAGGTTACTGTCATTAATAAAGTCGACATGGAAATTACATTGTTTTTGTTCTGAAGTATTAGTACGAAATCTCGTGTTCAAAAATGTTTTGTTTTTCAAGTCAGAGTCGGAGTAATTATTATCTTTTAAATTGCGAATGGTAGAATTCATATGCTTCTGAAAAGCATTATTATTGGAACATCTATCCTTTATATATTTGAATGTATTATTCACAAAGTTGGTTTTTACAGACTGAGAGATCCAACTCCGTTTATCTAACGTAATGCCAGAGTGAGTTGTCTTTTTAAAAACTTCAAATTCAATGGTATCGGATATCGATAGAGTTAAATCTAAAAAGTTAAGTTTTCCGTCCTTTGGAATTTCGATGGTAAATTGTATGTCAGAATGAATAGAATTAAAGACATTCAGTATATTTTCAAATATATTGGGATCATTTTCAAACGGACCGAGGATGATGTCATCCACATATCTGCGGAACAGCTTTGGAACAATATTGTGTTTTTCCAAAATAGCAAGAGCTTTAGTTTCAATGTAATCAACAAAGATTATAGCAAAAGGGGGTCCGAAGTGGGATCCCATGGGACAACCTTTAATTTGCCGAAAATGTTTGTCTTTGAAAACGATTTCATAATTAAAGGAAACGAACTTCAATAAATCAATCATATCAGAAACCGTTATCTTCAGATTATCTATTTTGTCCCAATGTTGTTCCGCAAATTCAGCTACAACTTTCATACCTTCGACTAAAGGTATACTGGGATAAAGATTTTTGATATCTAGAGAAACAAAGGTGGTTTTTCCTTTAGGTATAGGATCAATCAAATTTATATCTTCAATAAGATCATAAGTACTTTTTATGTTCGAAGGAACATAATTAACTAGTTGATTGAGGAAGTGACTTACAAACCAATCAACTTTTTCGGTTGGAGTATTCACACAAGAGGCAATAGGTCTTAACGGAAAACCTATGTCTTCTTTTAGTTTGTGGTCTTTAATGTTTACGTAAAAGTTTGCTGGTTTAGATCCACTGGTGATGAATTTTTCAATTTTGATGTTAGGAATGTATTTGCACTTGGATCTAATTAGAGAGTTAGCTTGCTTCTCAATAGCCAAATGTTTTGACTTTTTTAACGGTTTGTACGTACTATCATCTTCAAGAATTTTCAAAACTCTGTTCTCATAATTATCTTTATCACATATGACAAAACGATTGGTTTTGTCAGAAGAAACGGCGAGTAAATTATTACTTTTTAAAAACGATTTTGTTTTTCGTTGTTTTTTCATATCTTCTTTGTACCGCTTGTTTGATTTGCAGTACTGACTGTCTTTATCCATAATTCTTTTAGCTTCAAATTCAAACGCTTTTATTTTGTTTTCTGTATCATAATCAAGTTGGGGAGCTAACTTGACACTGTTTTTATGAAAAGGTATGTTTATAGGAGTTACTTCATTATTATCATCGATAGTTAGATTCCATCTTAAATTGTTAGTAAGACATTTAAGAGAAATCTCATTGTTATTCGAAAATTGTTTATCAAACTTATTAGGCATGCGAAATTTTGGCCCACGACTCAGCATTTCTAAGACATCATCAGGAATCTTGATGTCAGTCTCATTACTAACTCGATTATCATTACTAGCATGAGCGATTTTTGATGAACGTTCGTTCTCAACTGTACTGTCAAACCAAAATATGTCACAAAAACGATAAGGAAAATGCGGTCTTACCACACCAACATACTCTTCCCTGCAAACGGGATACTGTCTGTTTGTTAAGTTGTACCACTTCCATGAATGTCTTTTGTACATAATGTCTTCTTCTACTCTTGCAGCATCTTCGATATGTTGTAGGAACTGATGAGTGTTATCTTCATCCAACTTTCTTGTGACAGACAAATAATCAAAGGAGCTGAGCATGTTGTCGAAGGCTCTTTGATCTCTGATTGAGGAAATTGTGGATCGCAGAATCTCCAGTTTTAAAGAAGTTTCTTTTCGGCATAGTGCTTGAGATTGCTCAATTGATCTGGAGATGCGGACTTGATTATTGATGAAGTTTGGTATAACGGTACTTGATTGATCCTATACCTAAAGGAAAAACCACCTTTGTTTCTCTAGATATCAAAAATCTTTATCCCAGTATACCTTTAGTCGAAGGTATGAAAGTTGTAGCTGAATTTGCGGAACAACATTGGGACAAAATAGATAATCTGAAGATAACGGTTTCTGATATGATTGATTTATTGAAGTTCGTTTCCTTTAATTATGAAATCGTTTTCAAAGACAAACATTTTCGGCAAATTAAAGGTTGTCCCATGGGATCCCACTTCGGACCCCCTTTTGCTATAATCTTTGTTGATTACATTGAAACTAAAGCTCTTGCTATTTTGGAAAAACACAATATTGTTCCAAAGCTGTTCCGCAGATATGTGGATGACATCATCCTCGGTCCGTTTGAAAATGATCCCAATATATTTGAAAATATACTGAATGTCTTTAATTCTATTCATTCTGACATACAATTTACCATCGAAATTCCAAAGGACGGAAAACTTAACTTTTTAGATTTAACTCTATCGATATCCGATACCATTGAATTTGAAGTTTTTAAAAAGACAACTCACTCTGGCATTACGTTAGATAAACGGAGTTGGATCTCTCAGTCTGTAAAAACCAACTTTGTGAATAATACATTCAAATATATAAAGGATAGATGTTCCAATAATAATGCTTTTCAGAAGCATATGAATTCTACCATTCGCAATTTAAAAGATAATAATTACTCCGACTCTGACTTGAAAAACAAAACATTTTTGAACACGAGATTTCGTACTAATACTTCAGAACAAAAACAATGTAATTTCCATGTCGACTTTATTAATGACAGTAACCTGCGTAAATTAAGAAAACTTACTAATGAATACCAATTACCAATTAAAATTATTCCTAAGCCTGGAAAACAATTAAAACACAATTTGAATACTTTCAATAAAAACATCAATGATTGCTCTTGCAATATTTGTAAGTCGAATCCCCACATCAACAATTGTTACATTAAACACGTCGTCTATAAATTCACTTGCAATATCTGCGGTGAATTTTACATTGGTTCTACCAATCGTCCGCTCAATAATCGTTTTAAAGAACATCAATACAGTATTAAGAGTAAAGACAACAAAAGTGCCCTATCTGATCATGTTCGCTTTGTCCATTCTGAATATGACAATGCCACTATTGATATGTTTAGAATTGAAATCATTGATCAACAGCTTAATCCTTTGAGAACTAGAGTGTCCGAAGCAGAATACATTAGAAGACTTCAACCAAAAATCAATCGCAAACATGAGCGAGTCACCTGAACGTTCGTTCGCGGATACATATTTAAGCCATTCTTTTGTTGGCCGGCCGTTCCCCAGATGAAGAGTGTGGTCACTCGAAACGTCGGGCGTGTAAAAATTTTTATTTTTTATTACTAAAATCGTCTATGGCAAAAATACAAGTGGGTGAAGAAGAAAAATGTGTTTTACTAAACATAAAAAAATTGCAAGACTATGGCTTTTCTAATGAATGTGTTCTTCTTATTGACTTTAAAAGATGGTTAGCAGCTTTTAATGTTGTAGCATCTTTTGCAATGATCCTACTAAGGAGAAGAAACTACATGTATTTCCAAATCTAATCATCAATGATATTCTACTTCCACCTTAGGACAGTAGAGTTAATCAACACTATCATGAAGTCACTAAAGGTTTTAAGGAATTGAGTGTTCCTATTTTAAATGTTCGTTGTAGTCGCTACATTCATAATCAATGCTTTTTTCCTCCATATCTCAGCACTGCTAAAGTAATGTTTGGTCATCATTTCTCTTTATATGATAGCTACCAAATGTATCTATTTTATCTGTTTCAAACCCAAAATTTGTAATGCATGCTTGTTAAAGTCGATCAATAAATGCTTTATGAAAAGATTTGTTATTTTCATGCAACGGAAAAATTTTGGGAAAGAAGAGGTAGAAGATCGTTTCTTCCACTTTGCTTCTTATTCGATGGAAGTTGTAGATAATCCCGAAGAATTTTTTGAAAGACATATGGGAAAAATTGCTCATTTAACCATCATGGTAGCAGTCTAGTGATTGAAGCGATTTCACATATTCACATTCAACTTTGTATAAAAGAAACTTAAAGATGCAATGGTACTTGATCGTAGCACAATTGGTTTTCGAGTTGTGTCTGCTTACTCTCGAAGTATATTCCTTCTGCACATGTGTCTATTATTTAGAAAAGGCTGGCAAGTTCATGTCTTCAAAAAGACTTGCTTTAGAAGTTGTTAGCAAGAGTGAAAATATGTGCGTTGCATGTAAGCGAAAGGATGGAGTGAAAAACGCATCTTTAGGAGATGTAAGCATACTTTCTGCCAGCGCTGTTTCATACGATACTGTATTCAACTTTGTCAATGTAGTCACTGTGGTATGGCTCATTTTGAGTGTCACTTCTGTCATTAAAGTTAGCACCTATGCAAATGTGGAAAAATCAAGTTGTAACAATGGTTAAGAGAAAAATGGCGAAACGCAAAAGTCGAAAGTCTTCAAAATTTTCTGAGGCCATTCGAGCTCTTTAACGAATGAAAGGAAATCAGCGATATAATGCTATACGCCATGCTAATGATAAATTTATTCGAGAAATTGTTTCACATGTGAGAAGTTTGAGGACAAAGAAATTATCACCACAACAACGAAAGTTACTTAAGCGACATACTACAAAATTGCGATTCATCTCCAATCCTAAAGTTACCCTTCAAAGAAAGAGGAAACCTCTAACACAAAAGGGCGGTTTCCTTTCAGTGTTACTTCCGCTGTTAGCTCCTGTAGTAGGTGACCTATTGGCAGGACCTTTAATCCTAGGCGTTAATTATGCAAATATTAAATCCCAAAGTATTAAAATGGATTTCAGACTTCAATGTGATAAAGTTCTGACTGTATCAGGTCCATCCCATGCAGGTAAAACTGTTTTCACTCTGAATTTGCTAGATAAAAGAAAAGAGTTGTTTAGGGAACCTATCAATCGAGTGATTTGGTGTTATGGCATTTATCAACCGTCACTCTTTCAGGAATTGCAACGTCGTAACTTTATTCGAAATGAAGGAATTATTCCAGTGGTTAAGATTCAGTCCAAAGATGTCGTTGTATTGGATGATCTATTAAAAGAAAGTAAGAATTCAAAAGATGTTACAGATATGTTCACTCGCGCAGCACATCACAAAAGATGCTTTATAATCTATATCACGCAAAATTTGTTTCCTGATGGGAAAGAAGCCCGCACACGAAACCTGAATACACATTATTACGCTATTTTTAAGAATCCACGAGATAGAAGTCAATTTGAAATTTTAGCGCGACAAGTTGCGCCAAGAGGTTCAAAAGCCCTAATTGAAATTTTTCAAGCAGCAACTGAAAAACCACACGGTTACTCATTTATTGATTTTACACAGGAGTGTCCGGAAGAATTTAGATTTCGAAGTGATATTTTGGAAAAGCCTATGATTATCTACGAACTATGAGTTCTTATTCTCGCATGGTTGTTATTCCTCAGGATGAATATGTGCAATTGACTGCCATGCAACAAGTAAGACAACCTCTCAATTAAATTTATGAGAATGAATTAAATTATCAGCAAAATGTACATATCAAAGATCCACATCGTGCTGTATTATTACAGTCGGAAACTGTCGAAGAATTAAAAAGTTTGAAGAATAACATGCGTGACTCTGTTTCGACTGCTACACCTTTAGCATCTGGCGCACATGCAATGTCCCTTTTCAACAGCATTGAACCATATCTCACTGTGAATGATAGAGGTGAAATCATTTCAGATGAAAATGAAATTATTAACGCCTCGCGTTATGAAGACTTGATTCAGTATGCAACACGCAGGAAGCGCCGTCAAGGCTATGTCCCACCTGGTTGGTCTTACTTTCTTAAACTATTGAAAAAGCACAATGTTCCAAAATTTGCTTTGAATAATGAAACATTGAGAGAAATTGATTCCATTTCAGCAGTTGATGCTAGTTCATCTGCTTCACCGGTTAAGAGTTAAATTAAAATGCCAAGGAATTGGTTTAAGAGATCACCTTCTAAATTCCCTCCCACGCCCATCGAGCAAACGGGGGGAAGAGAACGACGTAGAAGAACTCCTCCAAAGAAATACATGTTCTCAGACTATTAATATGAAGCAGATGTGTTGCTTACCATGTAATCAGCAGCCGGAAGTAAATGTAACTGTAACTTGTACTTGCTGTGCCAGCTCTCACAGTGAGACTCCTGAGCAATGTAAACGTAAATCCCATGAATCCTGTGGTTGCTGTAAATGCAAAAAGGTAAGAAAGCAAAAACATGAGAAGAAAGAGAAGGAGTCAGTCGTCATCAGATGAACTTTTAAAGTCAGTATGTTATGATGTAAAACATCTGGCAGGATTTAGTAGTTTATAGTGTGACATCCGGCGCGACGCTTCGCTTCGCTTTGCTTCGCTTCGCTTGCGCCGGATGTCACACTTTTGCGGGTTTTTTCAAAAAATCAAAATTTCAAAAAATTTCAAAAATTTAGGTAGACTTCAAATTTCACGTGGCTGAAGGCCGAAGGGCGAAAATTTAAGCGTTTTTAAAAATACCCAATTTTTCAAATTTTTCAAAATCTCAAAATTTGAGAATTACAATCGGGCGAAGCCCTAGAACCTTCGGTTCGATTTTCACCCTCGCTTAAATCATGACCGTTCCAGGACACCGAAAAAATCATAAAAGTTGAGAATCTCAAATTTGTGATTATGACATTTTTCATTGCTTAAATCATGACCGTTCCAGGTCATGTAAAACCGGACACCGAAAATCATAAAAGTTGAGAATTTCAAATTCATGAATTTTATCCATTTTTCAGGTTTTTAAAAATATATCATGTGACTTGCGAACCGAAGGTTCAGGGCTTCGCCCGTTAAAAATATTTCTTTAAAAATGGAAGAAACAAAAGTGGATGAAACAAAAGTGGAAGAAACCGCAAGAATATATCCTTCGTTATCATATGAACGTAGTTCTACTTTAATGGACATTGAAAAGATTAACATTGAAAAAATGAACAAAGAAAAACACAAAGATAGAGTTAGGTATATGAAAGATAAGGAATCTCAATTATTATTAAGATTAGAGCATTATAAAAAGTTAAGAAAGAGATGGTCTAATGCTTTAACAATTGTCATTTCATCTGGCGTTCTTACAATTCCAGTAGTTGCTACTGCTTTAACTCGATACAAAATGAAAACACATTTCCATCTTTGAAATATTTTATTCACATCACAGACAAGTACTATGTACAAGTAGCATGGTTTACAATGAATAAAATATATGTTACTAAAATGTATTATGCCATGATACAATTGTTTCTGTATGAGTAAAATAAGCTAAGGCTCATAGAACTATAAAACCAATGAGGACAAGTAGCATGGTTTACAATGAATAAAATATATGTTACTAAAATGTATTATGCCATGATACAATTGTTTCTGTATGAGTAGAATAAGCTAAGGCTCATAGAACTATAAAACCAATGAGGACAAGTAGCATGGTTTACAACGAATAAAATATGTTGACTAGAAAATGTATTATGCCATGATACAATTGTTTCTGTATGAGTAAAATAAGGTAAGGCTCATAGAACTATAAAACCAATGAGGACAAGTAGCATGGTTTACAACGAATAAAATATGTTGACTAGAAAATGTATTATGCCATGATACAATTGTTTCTGTATGAGTAAAATAAGCTAAGGCTCATAGAACTATAAAACCAATGAGGACAAGTAGCATGGTTTACAATGAATAAAATATATGTTACTAAAATGTATTATGCCATGATACAATTGTTTCTGTATGAGTAAAATAAGCTAAGGCTCATAGAACTATAAAACCAATGAGGACAAGTAGCATGGTTTACAACGAATAAAATATGTTGACTAGAAAATGTATTATGCCATGATACAATTGTTTCTGTATGAGTAAAATAAGCTAAGGCTCATAGTACTATTATCTATTGGGAGTAGCTTACCGTTTCAATTGATTGAGTTTAAAATTTGATCAAGGGTTGGGCGCTGTCTTCCATGGCGAAGATACGAGTCAATAATAGCGAAGTTCCTTTTGAAAAATGATATAGATTCCGTCGAGGTCTTAATAAACGGAAATCGTAAATATAGTTTACAAAATTTTCTTAAAAAGATGCTATAGCCTCTCGAATAACCTAATTGTTTGCAAACATGGCCACTTCCCCGGATTACAGTCAAAGCTCTTCCTTTTAACAACGATAACTTCACAGTATTGTTCACCGAAATGTCTTCTTCTCTTCTTAAATGTGCTAAATAATTAGTTAGCTCTGATGCCAAGATGTCTCTTTGAATTTCTTCTTCAAAATTATAGTTTGAACTGTTATTGATGGCGTTATCTTGCAATGTGTCTTCAAATCGATTTATCACTAAAAATTCTCTGAATGTTTTTGATGCGTGGATGTCTTCTTCTTCCCTTGGTTTAAGATATTTCTCCTGAAATTCTGTTAGCATCTCAATACACTTTTCCCGTTGATCTTCGTTCACAATAGTGTCTGAAATTTTTCTTTTCAAATCGGCAAAGGCGATGCTTGAACGTGCCATTTTCGTTAAAACGTAGTGAATTTATTATGATAAAAATGAAATTGTTGAAAGTCGCTGATGAAATTGACCAAAATAGATAAAGGACACAGATGATTCGTAAGCAGTTACAGTCTCGTAGAACGCTCGCAGAATGAATGAATGCACGCAGTAATACGTGGAATAATGGCAGCAGCCGTTCAAGTGAAAAGTTATGAGTTATGCGGGTCACAAAGAATTCTCTCATACTGAATAGCTTAAACTGGTAGCAGCTGTTCATGTTGAGAAATTTGGTAACAGATGTTGCTAATGTCTTAATACAGATAAAACAATCAATATTCTCTTAACAAGAGTTCATAAGAATAAAATGGAACAATGTAACGTTTTAATTTAGATTAAATTAAATCATTTCAAAATCGAATAAGTAGCAAGGAAAGTCATCATTGTGGAACAGTTTTAAATCAATACCCCCTCCCTTCTGACTAAGTAGCAAGGAAAGTCATCATTGTGGAACAGTTTTAAATCAATACCCCCTCCCTTCTGTCTAAGTAGTAAGGAAAGACATCATTAGAGAACAGTTTTAAATCAATACCCCCTCCCTTCTGACTAAGTAGTAAGGAAAGTCATTATAAAAATGTTTTAAATCAATACCCCCTTCTGACTAAGTAGTAAGGAAAGACATCATTAGAGAACAGTTTTAAATCAATACCCCCCCCTCTGACTTCTAGGGGTCCCTTAAGAAATTTTTTTATTATAAAATGAGCAACATAAATGAGTTTTTGAAATTATATGGAACACAGACAACAACGAATTTCGACCTAAAGAAAATCGCTAATCGATTAGGAATAAAGAATTTTCACATATTGATGAGGGATGAATTACAATTCCTAAAAAATAGGCCATCAATAACTGTAAATTTCATAACAAATCTTCATACGTCAAATGAAAAAGGTGTACATTGGTCAGCAGGCGTTAAAAATCATCAGCAGAACTATTATTTTGATCGCCCGGAGGCTGAGAACTATTGGTTCGACTCATACGGACTTCCACCTACGAATGAAGTAAGAGAAATACTTGGCAATGGAATTTATAATACGTTTCAAATTCAAAAACCGGGAACTACTTATTGTGGTCAATTATGTCTTTATGTTTTATTTAAATTGCAAGAAGGAGTGCCATTTCTTGATATTATGTTAGAATTGAACGAACCGTAGGTTCTATGGCTACGCCTAATAAGGGAATTTCATTCCCGAAACGTTAGTTCCAATAATAATGATAATTAAAAATCACTTCGTTGTAATTCATTTTGATAAAATCGGCCTCTGATATCCTCATTATCTAAATCTTTAATTTCATAAGTAATCGGATAACTTTGATTTATTTTGCAAACTTCAAATATTTCTTTAGTCCAATAGCCAACAAAGCCTTTTTCAAATTTGTTCTTATATTTAAATATTCTAACTCTATCTCCAATTTTAAATTTCGGCTTAAGTTTCTGCAAATTCGGATTACTCTCATTCAAATTATTATTCTCGAATATTTTTTTTCTTATCAAATCAGGGTCGACAGAAGCATTCTTTGGAGTTTCTTCAATACCAGAATGAACTTTATTATTGTACTCTTCTACAACTCCTGGTAATATCTTCAACCATTTCTGATTTCTTTGCTCAGTAAATTTCTTGAATAATTTATTTTTTAACGTCCGATTGAATCTTTCTATCACTACGGCCTTCCCAGCGTTTTCAGTTGAATAAACAATTTCAAATAGTGGCTGAACGTTTCGGTTATAAAATTCCGATCCTTTATCAACAAACAATTTTTTTGGCTTTCTCTTACTTTCTTTAAAGATTTCTTCAAACGCATATTTAACTGAAAGACCACTTTTATTTTTTAAAGGCTTTACCCAAGCGTATCGTGTATATAAATCTATAACGGTCAATGCGTATTTGTAGTCCCTTTCATTCGGCATATGAATAAGATCAGCACTCCAAATATCATCTTTATTAAATACTTTTACTTTCAATAAATATTTAGGCTTTCTATATTCTTTATGAATTTCGGACGCGTAGGTTCGAGCGTTGCTCTCAGAGTTATTAGTTCGAGCGTTGCTCTCAGAGTTATTAGTTCGAGCGTTGCTCTCAGAGTTATTAGTTTCATTTAAACCCTGACCGAATAATATTTTAGCTTGTAAAGCTTTCTTAACAAACATTCTTTCAATTTTTTCTCTAAATGTAGGATTTTGAATACTATCTAATTCTTGAATCATCTTCTTATCAGCTGCATGTCGAGAACTTAGATCATGATTTCGATAAGCTAAATCATGCCTGTAAGCTGCGGCATCTACTCTATTTATCGGTTCTTCACCTGGTTTCGGATTATTATTCTCATCTAGTCTTATATCTAATCGAGTTCCTGGACCAGTATATGAATGACCAGGAAGATGTTTTTCTTTCGAATATTTACTCCAAATAAATCCAGGAAAGTTTTCTAATGTTTTTTGTATATCACCACCGAAGTGGTATGGAACTTTGTTCTTGTCACCTCCAATATGCTGACAATTTGAGTTTTTATTTTTGCTTAATAGATAATTCAATAAATCTAAATTAGAAATTTTTAATTTAGTTAAATTTTCGGAATTTGTAGAATTCATTTTAAAAGATAAAAAAGTTTTAAAAGATAAAATAAAATAAATGTTTTACCGAACGACCAAAGGTCCTCAGGTTATTACCGAATCATACTAGGACTTAGATATATTCCAGAACCATCCTTAGTTTCTTTAATTTCAATTAAATCATCAACATTGTGGAGAATATTTTTAAGAACTCGTTTTCCTTCATCAACTAATTTTAATTTACTAATAAAATTATCTACTATTCCGTCACCCCTAGCAACTTTCTCTAACTCTCTGTTATGACGTTTTTGTTCTTCTAATGCTGCCTTCTCTGATTTATTTTTATTTACTGCTTGGACAATACCAGCTGTCCCACCTGCAACACTTCCTGCTGCAGCTATGCCTCCTATTATTAGTGGAATTAATGGGAGAATCCCGCCATTCTTTTCTTCTTGTAATTGAATATTCTCTATCATTGGTTTACTTATGTAATACTTTTTTTTATTAATAGTAATAGTTTTAGGGGTATTTTTGTCAACAATATTACGTAATTTTAATTCAACAGTTTTATTATTGATATTACTTTTCGCTTGCGACATTTTTAATAAAAAAATTTTAAGTTATCAAAAATTTAAATCTATTCTAGTTATGAAAAAATTTCAAGTTACCAAATAATTTTAAGTTACCAAATAATTTTAATCTATTCTAGTTATTAAAAAATTTCAAGTTACTAAAAAATTTTAAGTTACCAAAAAATTTTAATCTATTCTAGTTATGAAAAATTTTAAGTTAAGAATTTTTAATCTATTCTAGTTATGAAAAAATTTTAATTAACTTATCAGAGCGAAGCTCCTCTGGCTTTAGCCTATCCTTACCATCTTTCCATTAAGAATTTCAATAGAATATTTTACATCTTCTAGCAATAAACCATAAGCCATCAATGAAGTTGTGGAATCTTTCTTTTCAATATTAATTGTTACATCACAACCATTTTTAATAATATCTTCAGATTGTGCACTTAAATCGAAACAGAAAATTGGATATAAATGTCTCCAATCTCCAGGAGTTAATTGTGGTTCAACTCCAAATTCTATACAAAGATTTCTATAAGAATCATATCCTTCCATAAATTGATTATTGATATCATCGAATCTTAATGGATCAATTGGATATCGAGTTTGATTTAATGAAACTTGTAAACTTCGAATTGTATTAATATGAAAAATATTGTTGTTCTTATCAAAACTTGGAGAATTATTTCTTTGAAATGTTAGTAATAAATATCTTGGAGTATTCGCAGTTCTAGTAAAATGCCAGTTAAATCTTTGTTCGGAAAAAGTTACTGAACTAGCAGTACGCTTTAGAAAATTTACTGGAATTGGTTTGTTAGTATTTAATCTTTTTGCAATAGCTGTTTCAACCTCTAAACTAGGAGTAATATGCTTAATCCACCATTCAAGTCTATCAATTTTTAAATATGCTTTTTTCCCAGTCTTACCAAAAAAGATTAATTCATTATTTGCTGTACGATGAATTATTAATTTAAATTTTAATTGATATGATATTTTATCATAATCTAAATATCCGAATAATGGAGACAATGACCAATTAACTGTCTGTTTACTTTTCTTGTTAAATTCACGTCTTTCTTTATATGCTTCATTATTTGTTTTATTTAAATGTTTTGCAATATTTTCTACATCTTTCGCAATTCCTGCTGCATCTGTTCCAGCGTGAGTTAAATCATCAACAATTATACCATCATTAGTATCAGGAAACCAACCTTCGATTTCATACTTTTTATTATTTTCACCAATTGTTACAAATCTAAGCATTGTATCAATTACACCTGGAGAATCACTTATTGTTTCTATATTTTGAGTTGCAACATCTAAACGCATTTGTGTAAATAATCTTGGAAAGAAATTATTCTCTAGTGTAATATTATCGGTATCTGGTAATGGTGTTGTAAAATTAGCATCACTATACAAAGAATATTCACAGTGTAAAAATGAATCAGGTAGATATAAATAACTCTGCTGATTATCAACTTCAAAAATTAAATCACCTCCAGTATTTACTCTACTGGAAGATCCTGGATTCATAGCAATTCTTATATAGTCATTCTTTTTTTGATTGTAACTGACGAACGGAGGATCGTCTAATCTAAATTTATTTTCGATAAGCGAAGACATTTTTATAAAAAATAATTTGACTTTTTGTTTTTTCTCACAGACAGAAAAAAATTTTACTAAAATAATTTTGCTAAAATAATTTTGCTAAAAAAATTTTACTAAAAAAATTTTACTAAAAAAATTTTACTAAAAAATATATTTTAGAATTTTTACCAGACCAGCTCCGCTACAGCTTTGCTGGTTAAACCGAAGGTTGCTACTCACGCCATTTCCTCTTATTTCTTCAATTGAACGAACCGTAGGTTCTATGGCTACGCCTGTTTTTTTATTATTTTTATTTTCATTATGTTTACTATTAGACGGAGCTTCGCTCCTCAAGGTTTCCCCAACAGCTATGTTAGCAATTTTGTTTTTTGTTTCCTCTGAAAGTTTTTTTAAATTTTTTAGTTCTTCAGAATCATTCCTAAGTTTACGAATAGCTTCTAGTTGTTTTAATTCGTTTTGAGACTTGACAGCATTTGATATTGCACTAGCTGTACTACCTATAGCAGCTGCTCCTTTTGCAGCAGATGTAATCAAATCTTTATTATTTTTAATTAAGTTAACGATACTTCCAATGCCAGAAAAGATGCCAGCCCCTTCTTTTT
>CAJQUW010016170.1:5000-41575 GCA_907163375.1 Prostheceraeus crozeri
AATCGTGAATCAGAAATAGAAATAGAAAATTATATTATGAAAACTGGAGACGTTTTATCTGGTCCATTGCATCTTCCTATTCTTCCGCAACAAAATACAGAGTTAACAAATAAACAATATGTTGATACATAAATCAATGACTTAAAAGAAAAATATATAAACGACGTTTTGGTTCCACTGATGAATGAATTAAAGTTGCTTAAACTTAATGACAAATCATTAAACGAAAAATTATTAAAACTTGATAAAAAGGATAGAGAGCTAGAAGCAGATATAGCAAAACTTTTTAAAAAGATTTCAGAACAATCAAAAATTTTAATATTGCTTTCTATAAAATTAAAATCTGCAGTCATTAAAAATAAACATCAGATAAAATTATTGAAAGAACAATTAGACGATGAAATAGAAAAACTTCCTGAAAGAATTAAAAAAATTTAAAGCAGTTACAAGCTACATTCCAAAAAAGTGTTGATGAATTAAGTTCTAAAATTACTCAACAAATGAAAAAGATGAATAGAATAATAAATGAAGTAAACTCACTTAATCAAAAAGTTGATAAAATGAAAGCTCTTAAAATCAATCTAGAAAAATGAATTAAAGAAAAAGTTACAAGAAAACTCTAAAGGAAATAAAGAACAGTTAGATTCTGTTAAAAATCAGCTAGATGTTCTTAAAGTTCAACTGAATGCTCTTAAAACGGCGTTGAAGATGAATCAGCAGAAAATGAAAGTTAATAAAAAAAAATTAAAGTACATCACACGCTGCTTGACGCGATAGATAAAGTGCAACGGAAAATTAATAAAGTTATCACGAAGTTGTTGGACATTCACACATGTAAATCTTGATCGGACCTTGTCCAGAGGCTTTAGCCGATGACGCACGTAAATCTTAACATAAATATTTTTTTGCAAAAGTCAAATTTTATCCTAAAAATGCTTATAATTTATAAACACAATCTTAAACATTTTGCTTCAAATCAAAAAATAGCACATGACCCATCTATGAAATCTGTTTACCATCATAACAATGTAGAAACAGTTCAAAAAGAAGGAGCTGGTGTAAACAGCTGAGCTGGCATCTTTTCTGGCATAGGAAGTATCGTTAATGTTATTAAAAATAATAAAGATTTGATTACATCTGCTGCAAAAGGAGCAACTGCTATAGGTAGTACAGCTAGTGCAATATCAAATGCTGTTAAGTCTCAAAACGAATTAAAACAACTAGAAACTATTCGTAAACTTAAGAATGATTCTGAAGAACTAAAAAAATTAAAAAATCTTTCAGAGGAAACAAAAAACAAAATTGCTAACATAGCTGCAGGGTCTGAGAGTAAACATGAGAGGAAATCAGGCGTAGCCATAGAACCTACGGTTCGTTCAATCGAAGAAATAAGAGGCAATGGTACGCAGTTAGGTACTGGTTTAGCAAAATTCTAAAAATATATTTTAGTAAAAATCTTTTTCTGGGTGCGAGAAATTTTTTTTCTGTGTGTGAGGAATTTTTTTTCTATGTGTGAGAATTTTTTTTCTATGTGTGAGAATTTTTTTTCTGAGTGTGAGAAATTTTTTTCTATGTGTGAGAAATTTTTTTCTGGGTGTGAGAAATTTTTTTTCTGGGTGTGAGAGAAAACAAAAAGTCAAATTATTTTTTATAAAAATGTTTTCGCTTGTCGAAAATAAATTTAGATTAGACGATCCTCCGTTCGTCAGTTATAATCAAAAAGAGAATGACTATATAAGAATTGCTATGAATCCCGGATCTTCCAGTAGAGTAAATACTGGAGGAGATTTAATTTTTGAAGTTGATAATCAACAAAGTTATATATATCTACCTGATTCATTTTTACACTGTGAATATTCTTTATATAGTGATGCCAATTTTACAACACCATTGCCAGAAACCGATAATATTGCATTAGTGAATAATTTTTTTCCAAGATTATTTACACAAATGCGCTTAGATGTTGCAACTCAAAATATAGAAACAATAAGTGATTCTCCAGGTGTAATTGATACAATGCTTAGATTTGTAACAATTGGTGAAAATAATGAAAAGTATGAAATCGAAGGTTGTCTTCCTGATGCTAATGATGGTATAATTGTTGATGATTTAACTCACGCTGGAACAGATGCAGCAGGAATTGCGAAAGATGTAGAAAATATTGCAAATCATTTAAATAAAACAAACAATAGTGCATATAAAGAAAGACGTTAATTTAACAAGAAAAGTAAACAGACAGTTAATTGGTCATTGTCTCCATTATTCGGATATTTAGATTATGATAAAATATCATGTCAATTAAAATTTAAATTAATAATTCATCGCACAGCAAATAATGAATTAATCTTTTATGGTAAGACTGGAAAAAAAGCATATTTAAAAATTGATAGACTTGAATGGTGGGTAAAACATATTACTCCTAGCTTAGAGGTCGAATTAGCTATTGCAAATAGATTCAACACTAACAAACCAATTCCAGTAAATTTTCTAAAGCGTACTGCTAGTTCAGTAACTTTTTCAGAGCAAAGATTTAACTGGCATTTTACTTGAACTGCGAATACTCCAAGATATTTATTAGTAACATTTCAAAGAAATGATTCTCCAAGTTTTGATAAGAACAATAATCTTTTCCATATTAATACAATTCGAAGTTTACAAGTTGCTTTAAATCAAACCCGATATCCAATTGATCCATTAAGATTCGATGATACCAATAATCAATTTATGGAAGGATATGATTCTCATCGAAATCTTTGTATAGAATTTGGAGTTGAACCACAATTAACTCCTGGAGATTGGAGACATTTATATCCTGTTTTCTGTTTCGATTTAAGTGCACAATCTGAAGATATTATCAAAACTGGTTGTGATGTAACAATTAATATTGAGAAGAAAGATTCCACAACTTCATTGATGGCTTATGGTTTATTGTTAGAAGATGTAAAATATTCTATTGAAATTCTTAATGGAAAGATGGCTAGGATCGGCTAAAGCCTCTGAACAAAGTTCTATAGGTTATTAACCTGAAGACCTTTGGTCCGATCGGCTAAAGCCCAAGACTTCGTCGATTGGTTAATTAAAATTTTTGGGAACTTAAAATTTTTTTATAACTATAATAGATTAAAGTTTTTCCTAACTTAAAATTTATTCATAACTAGAATAGATTAAAATTTTTCCTAACTTACAATTTTTTTCATAACTAGAATAGATTAAAATTCTTTTATAACTTAAAATTTTTTTATTAAAAATGTCGCAAGCGAAAAGTAATAATAATAAAACTGTTGAATTAAAATTACGTGACATTGTTGACAAAAATACACCTAAAACTATTACAATTAACAAAAAGAAATATTACATAAGTAAACCAATGATAGAGAATATTAGATTACAAGAAGAAAAGAATGGCGGAATTCTCCCATTAATTCCACTAATAATAGGTGGCATAGCAGCAGCAGGAAGTGTTGCAGGTGGGACAGCTGGTATTGTCCAAGCAGTAAATAAAAATAAATCAGAGAAGGCAGCATTAGAAGAACAAAAACGTCATAATAGAGAGCTAGAGAAAGTTGCTAGGGGTGAAGAAATAGTAGATAATTTTATTAGTAAATTAAATTTAGTTGATGAAGGAAAACGAGTTCTTAAAAACATTCTACATAATGTTGATGATTTAATTGAAGTTAAAAAAACTAAAGATGGTTCTGGAATATATCTAAGCCCTAGTACGATTAGGTGATAACCTCAGGACCTTTGGTCCGATCGGCTAAAGCCTCTGAACAAGGTTCGATTCGTTAAAACATTTATTTTATTTTATCTTTCTAAATGTATTCTACAAATTCCGAAAATTTAATTAAATTAAAAATTTCTAATTTAGATTTATTGAGTTATCTCTTAAAAGTGCATTCCGGTGGTGATTCAACTTCGTTGCACACCGGAGGTGACATACAAAAAACATTAGAAAACTTTCCTTGATTTATTTGGAGTAAATATTCAAAAGAAAAACATCTTCCTGGTCATTTATATACCGGTGCAGGAACTCGATTAGATATAAGACAGCAGCTTATAGACATGATTTAGCATACAGAGAACATGATGATATGGCTTCTAGACATGTAGCTGATAAGAAGATGATTCAAGAATTAGATAGTATTCAAAATCCTACATTTAGAGAAAGAATTGAAGGAATGTTTGTTAAGAAAGCTTTACAAGCTAAAATATTGTTCGGTCAGGGTTTAGACAAAACTCATAACTCTGAAACCTACGCGTTTGAAATTCATAAAGAATAGAGAAGGCCTAAATATTTATTGAAAGTAAAAGTATTTAATAAAGATGATATTTGGAGTGCTGATCTTCTTCATATGCCGAGTGAAAGAGGTTTTAAGTACGCATTGACCGTTATAGATATATACACGATACGCTTGGGCAAAGCCTTTGAAAAACAAAAGTGGTTTGTCAGTTACATATGCGTTTGAAGAAATCCTTAAAGAAACTAATAGAAAGCCAAGGAAGCTCTTCGTTGATAAAGGGACTGAGTTTTATAATAAAAATATTCAGGCACTATTTGAAACTGTTTATTCAACTGAAAATGCAGGAAAGGCTGTAGTAATAGAGAGGTTCAATAGATCGTTAAAAAATAAATTATTCAAGAAATTTACAGAACAAGGAAATCAGAAATGGTTGAAGATATTACCAGGAATTGTTGAGGATTATAACAATGAGATTCATTCAGGTATTGAAGAAACTCCAAAGAATGCTTCTGACGATCCTGATTTGATACGAAAAAAAAATTCGAAAATCATTATTCGAATGAGAGTAATCCGAATTTGCAGAAATTTAAGCCGAAATTTAAGATTGGAGATAGAGTTAGAATATTTAAATATAAGAATAAATTTGAAAAAGCCTTTGTTGGCTATTGGACTAAAGAAATATTTGAAGTTTCTAAAATAAATCAAACTTATCCGATTACTTATGAAATTAAAGATTTAGATGATGAAGATATCAGAGGCCGAATTTACCAAAATGAATTACAACGAACTGATTTTTAATTTTTGGAACTAACGTTTTTCGGGAATTAAATTCCCTTATTGAATTCCCTTATTCAATTCTAACATAATATCTAGAAATGGTATTCCTTTTTGTAATTTGTACAAAACATATAGACATAATTGTCCACAATAAGTAGTCCTCGGTGTTTGAATTTGAAAAGTATTGTGTGTTCCATTGCCTTCTTTAACTTCATTTGTAGGGGGAAGTCCATAAGAGTCGAAATAATAATTAGAACCGTTTATATTTCTTTGTCACGCAGACCAATGTACTCCTTTTTCATCTGATGTGTGAAGATTTGTTATGAAATTTATAGATGGCTTATTTTTTAGGAATTGTAATTCGTCTCTCATCAATATGTGAAAATTCTTTATTCCCAATTGATAAGCAATTTTCTTTAGATCAAAATTTGTAGTTGTTTGCGTTCCATATAATTTTAAGAACTCGGTAATGCTAGACATTTTATAATAAAAAAATTTCTTATAGCGACCCCTAGAATATGATGACATAATGATGACTTTCCTTACTACTTATTCGATTTTGAAATGATTTGATTTAATCTAAATTAAAACGTTACATTGTAAGGAATCGGTTTATTAGCAGAGTTAGTGCTTCGCACATCTTTAATCAATTGCAATTCATTTCTCATCAATATGTGAAAATTCTTTATTCCCAATTGATTTGCGATCTTATTTAAATCGAAATTCGACGTGGTTTGTTTGCCGTATATTTTTAGGAAGTCTCTAATGTTACTCATTTTTATAGAAGATAAAATGTTTCTATTATATTCCCGTAAATGTGAAATTAAAAACAACACATGGATATTTCAATTTGGGTATATGTATATTTACAAAAACGCAACCACACAAGTCTACAAATATTGATGTCCACACCGTGGACAACGAATTTTCGTTCTCCAGTAAAAGAAAATAAAATCAGCTACTACTATTCAACTTCTTTAAAACAATCGTCTATTAACTATAATATTACAAATTGCATTAACAACATGTCCACACCGTGGACAACGAATTTTCGTTCTCCAGTAAAAGAAAATAAAATCAGCTACTACTATTCAACTTTTTTAAAACAATCGTCTATTAACTATAATATTACAAATTGCATTAACAACATGTCCACACCGTGGACAACGAATTTTCGTTCTCCAGTAAAAGAAAATAAAATCAGCTACTACTACTTTTAAGTTTCTTTTAAGCTTCTTTCCAAAAGCTTTCATATTTCCGAAGACAATCTTCTAACAATGATAAATTCGATTTCAAAAAACGTAAGGGTACATTCAGTCTACAAATCTTTGGAAAAATAGATGCCATCTTACCTAATTTAATTGCAAATGCAATTTCAGTCCTTGAATAAGAAATGTTATTAGTTTGCAATAAATGTTGAAAGTATGTCTTATCCTTTTCACACAGATCTAGTAAATAATTCGCGTGTTTTCCCACGTAGATTTTCATCATTATGTTAATAACGTTATTTTTCTTCTCCATCACATAAAGAGTATTTAAATTTGCAATGGCTTTAGCAGTATCTCCTGAAGGCTCAACAAAGTTTTTGAAATTTGGTTTTTCGAAAATTTGTCACTACCTAAATTTTTGAAATTTGGAGACTACCTAAATTTTGAAAAATCTCGCAAGATGTGATATCCGGCGCGAGCGAAGCGAAGCGACGCGCCGGATATCATACCCTATACTACTAGACAGAGAGAGAGAGAGTGAGTGAGTGAGAAGAAAGCTGAGGATAGTCCACAGCAGCTTCTACGCACACCGTCCCGTCTGGTTAGAAAAGGAGGAAAAACGATGTTTGTCGGAGGACCGGTTTCGATAATATATCTTTATCAACTCCGTTAAGTCACAAAAGGCAGCACATGAAAGGTCGCTACATAGCTTTAAATATCACGACAGAGTAGGTCTGAGCATTGATCTAACGTTCTTTGCGGTTGTGTACGATCGTCTAGTCCGCACATCAGGTGCGTGATTTTGACACAGGTTGACAATTCTCTTGCTGCATTCGCTGTATGGCACTACCAAGTTGAGTGGCTGATCAATTCTTGATACAATGTTCAGTCCGTTGGGTGCTATTGTTTTCAGTCTTTTCATCCATACAATTTCCTTATTCAGTCTCTTGTGCTGGTCAATACAATGTTCGATGCCGGTAAAAGAAAAATCGGCCAGAGAACAATCACTGTTGAAATGCTTGGAGACACTGGTATCAATACGGTAGATGACGTCATTAACATGTTCAGAGATACGGACTTGAAGATTCCTGCTTGTCTGTCCAATATAACACTTTTTACACTTTTTACATTTGATCAAATAAATAATAAAAGGAGTTGCACAATTCAAACGATGTAAAATAGGATATACAATGCCGTCACTATGTACAGAATGACTATTTACACCAAAAGTACAAATACAAGTAAAATCATTTGTACAGGGAAAGAAACCAGCTTCCCAATTAGTCGGTGAAAGACAGGTAAGTTTGAATACTTTTCTTACAGCGTTTCGAGTTTGACTGCGAGTATAGCCTTGTCGGCGCCAATGTGGGAATACAGTGCGCGCAGTCCCTTGAAAATCATGGTAAGTGGAACTACGTGTCATCCATCTAAAGACTTGACCAGACAAAATACTTTTAAAAACATGAGGTGGATGGAATGAGCTAGGCTGTACAATACTGAATGAGTCCGTCGGCTTGAAGCCCATGCGATTTAGGATTCTATCCTGTAATATATACAATTCTAAATCAAGAAAATTAATACTGCTAGGTGAGAGGTTTAAAGTTACTGATATGGATGGGTGAAAGTCATCTATGAGGTTAGTTAAAACACGAAGATCATTCACACCAAAACTCCAAACTCCAAAAATGTCATCTATGTATCGCAGCCATAGGAGAGGACGCTTGTCCAGAGTCATGAAGTTGCTCTCCCAGTCACTCAGAAAGATATTGGCGAAGGAAGAACCAAAAGGACTTCCCATCGACACACCCTGCTTCTGCAAAAATTGCTCACTCCTATACATGAAGTCATTTGCACTTAGAAGTAGCCGGAGGATGGAGAGGATGGTAAGATCGGGCCTTCTGTTGTCCTTGAACTTCAAGAAGGCTTTACTAACAGCCTCTATACCGTCATTAATAGGGATGTTGGTGTATAGAGATTTAATGTCGAGGGTAAATAAAATAGCACCAGGAGGAACACGAAAATCTTTTAGCATCGAAATGAGGTGTAAAGAGTCACGTACATAACTTGGAGCTTGTTTTACGATCGGAGAAAGAAAAAATTCTACCATGGATGCTCATTGCCTCGAAACACTGCCGACATCAGACACGATGGGTCTACCAGGAGGCATATCCGGCCGAGGCCACTCAGACTTGTGCACTTTCGGTAATATATAAAAGCGTCGGGGCATTGGATCCACCGGAGGCGCAAGAGCCAGTACTTCCCGCTTGCTCAGAAAATTAGTACTGTACAAGTAGTTTAGGTACATCTGAAGCCTGCTACGCGTCTGTGAAGTAAGGTCCACATCAACCGGTTCATAAAAGTTCTGGTCCGCGAGTTGGCGATACACTTCGGAGTCATAATTTACTGTAGTAGTGATGACCCATTTGCCACCTTTGTCGACCGGTGAGACAACAATTGAGCTATCATTTGAAAGTCTATTAAGTTCAATACGCTCAGAAGGAGTTAAATTGTCCGCAGGATAACATTGTCGACACTGACCTAAAACACGGCGTACAGAATTTAAAATAAAATCACATTTACGCTTAACAGAAGCGAGTAATGGGCAAAAGACCGTTCCAGGACACCATAAAATTCAAAAAAAATGGTATCTTTAAAAACGACATAAATTCTTGAATTTAGACCCTTTTTCAGGTTTTTAAGACCTAAATTCATGAATTTAGTCGTTTTTAAAGATACCGATTTTTCAAAAAAATTGTACTTTTTAAATGGACTAAATTCATGAATTTTGGTCATTTTTCAGGTTATGAAGACCTAAATTCATAAATTTGGGCGTTTTTAAAAATACCCAATTTTTCAAATTTTTCAAAATCTCAAATTTGAGAATTACAATTTTCACCCTTAAAATCATGACCGTCCCAGGACACCGAAAATCATAAAAGTTGAGAATTTCAAATTTGTGATTATGATCATTTTCTTGCTCAAATCATGACCGCTCCTGGCGTTCTTACAATTTATCTACTGCTTTGCACTCAGATGAACACTCAATTGTAGAGAACATCTGCTTCTCGCATTTATGAATAAAAGGCATTTAAGTATATTAAGTCCCACTCAAACATTTGAAAGGAAACAATGTATGAAAGAACAAACAGCTGCTACACCCACTTAGACATTTGTAAGACGTGGAATATATAACCAGCAAATCCTACTCCAGCGTCCCTGAAGAATTTTTTTTATTATAAAATGAACAACATAAATGAGTTTTTAAAATTATATGGAACGCAAACAACTACAAATTTCGACCTAAAGAAAATCGCAAATCAATTAGGAATAAAGAATTTTCATGTTCTAATGAGAGACGAATTACAATTCCTAAAAAATAAGCCAACTGTAAATTTCATAACAAATCTTCATACGTCAGATGAAAAAGGTGTACATTGGTCAGCAGGACAAAGAAATATAAACTGTTCTAATTATTATTTTGACTCATCCGGACTTCCACCTACGAATGAAGTAAGAGAAATAGTTGGAAATGGTATTTATAATGCATTTCAAATTCAAAAACCAGGAACTACTTACTGTGGGCAATTGTGTCTTTATGTTTTATTGAAATTACAGGAAGGAGTACCATTTCTAGATATTATGTTAGAATTGAATAATAATGATAATGATAATTAAAAATCAGTTCGTTGTAATTCATTTTGATAAAATTGGCCTCTGATATTTTCATCATCTAAATCTTTGATTTCGTAAGTAATCGGATAAGTTTGATTTACTTTACAAACTTCAAATATCTCTTTCGTCCAGTATCCGACGAAGCCTTTTTCAAATTTATTCTTATATTTAAATATTCTAACTCTATCTCCAATTTTAAATTTCGGCTTAAGTTTCTGCAAATTCGGATTACTCTCATTCGAATAATTATTCTCGAATATTTTTTTTCTTATCAAATCAGGGTCGTCAGAAGCATTCTTTGGAGTTTCTTCAATACCAGAATGAACTTTATTATTGTACTCTTCTACAATTCCTGGTAATATCTTCAACCATTTCTGATTTCTTTGCTCAGTAAATTTCTTGAATAATTTATTTTTTAACGTCCGATTGAATCTTTCTATCACTACGGCCTTCCCTGCATTTTCAGTTGAATAAACAGTTTCAAATAGTGGCTGAACGTTTCGGTTATAAAATTCCGACCCTTTATCAACAAACAATTTTTTTGGCTTTCTATTACTTTCTTTAAAGATTTCTTCAAATGCATATTTAACTGATAGACCACTTTTATTTTTTAAAGGCTTTACCCAAGCGTATCGTGTATATAAATCTATAACGGTCAATGCGTATTTGTAGTCCCTTTCATTCGGCATATGAATAAGATCAGCACTCCAAATATCATCTTTATTAAATACTTTTACTTTCAATAAATATTTAGGCCTTCTGTATTCTTTATGAATTTCAGACGCGTAGGTTCGAGCGTTGCTCTCAGACAGCTTTGCTGTCGTTTCATTTAAACCCTGACCGAACAATATTTTAGCTTGTAAAGCTTTCTTAACAAACATTCTTTCAATTTTTTCTCTAAATGTAGGATTCTGAATACTATCTAATTCTTGAATCATCTTCTTATCAGCTGCATGTCGAGAACTTAGATCATGATTTCGATAAGCTAAATCATGCCTGTAAGCTGCGGTATCTACTCTATTTATTGGCTCTTCACCTGGTTTCGGATTATTATTCTCATCTAGTCTTATATCTAATCGAGTTCCTGGACCGGTATATGAATGACCAGGAAGATGTTTTTCTTTAAATATTTACTCCAAATAAATCCAGGAAAGTTTTCTAATGCTTTTTGTATGTCACCTCCAATATGCTGACAATTTGAGTTTTTATTTTTGTTTAATAGATAATTTAATAAATCTAAATTAGAAATTTTTAATTTGATTAAATTTTCGGAATTTGTAGAATTCATTTTAAAAGATAAAATAAATGTTTTACCGGATAGAACTTTGTGCAGAGGCTTTAGCCGATCGGACCAAAGGTCCTGAGGTTATTACCGAATCATACTAGGACTTAGATATATTCCAGAACCATCTTTAGTTTCTTTAATTTCAATTAAATCATCAACATGATGTAGAATGTTTTTAAGAACTCGTTTTCCTTCATCAACTAAATTTAATTTACTAATAAAATTATCTACTATTTCTTCACCCCTAGCAACTTTCTCTAACTCTCTATTATGACGTTTTAGTTCTTCTAATGCTGCCTTCTCTGATTTATTTTTATTTACTGCTTGGACAATACCAGCTGTCCCACCTGCAACACTTCCTGCAGCTGCTATGCCACCTATTATTAGGGGAATTAATGGGAGAATCCCGCCATTCTTTTCTTCTTGTAATTGAATATTCTCTATCATTGGTTTACTTATGTAATACTTTTTTTTGTTAATCGTAATAGTTTTAGGGGTATTTTTGTAAACAATATTACGTAATTTTAATTCAACAGTTTTATTATTATTACTTTTCGCTTGCGTCATTTTTAATAAAAAAATTTTAAGTTACGAAAATTTTTAATCTATTGTAGTCATGAAAAATTTTTTAAGTTAAGAATTTTTAATCTATTCTAGTTATGAAAAAATTTTAAGTTATCAAAAATTTTTAATCTATTCTAGTTACAAAAAAAAATTTATTACTAATTACTAAAAAATTTTTAATCTAAGAATTTAATTAACTGATCGGACCAAAGGTCCTCAGGTTACTAACCTATCCTAGCCATCTTTCCATTAAGAATTTCAATAGAATATTTTACATCTTCTAGCAATAAACCATAAGCCATCAATGAAGTTGTGGAATCTTTCTTTTCAATATTAATTGTTACATCACAACCAGTCTTGATAATATCTTCAGATTGTGCACTTAAATCGAAACAGAAAACAGGATATAAATGTCTCCAATCTCCAGGAGTTAATTGTGGTTCAACTCCAAATTCTATACAAAGATTTCGATAAGAATCATATCCTTCCATAAATTGATTATTGGTATCATCGAATCTTAATGGATCAATTGGATATCGGGTTTGATTTAATGAAACTTGTAAACTTCGAATTGTATTAATATGAAAAAGATTGTTGTTCTTATCAAAACTTGGAGAATTATTTCTTTGAAAAGTTAGTAATAAATATCTTGGAGTATTCGCAGTTCTAGTAAAATGCCAGTTAAATCTTTGTTCGGAAAAAGTTACTGAACTAGCAGTACGCTTTAGAAAATTTACTGGAATTGGTTTGTTAGTATTTAATCTTTTTGCAATAGCTGTTTCAATCTCTAAACTAGGAGTAATATGCTTAATCCACCATTCAAGTCTATCAATTTTTAAATATGCTTTTTTCCAGTCTTACCAAAAAAGATTAATTCATTATTTGCTGTACGATGAATTATTAATCTAAATTTTAATTGATATGATATTTTATCATAATCTAAATATCCGAATAATGGAGACAATGACCAATTTACTGTCTGTTTACTTTCCTTGTTAAATTAACGTCTTTCTTTATATGCATCATTATTTGTTTTATTTAAATGTTTTGCAATATTTTCTACATCTTTCGCAATTCCTGCTGCATCTGTTCCAGCGTGAGTTAAATCATCAACAATTATACCATCATTAGTATCAGGAAACCAACCTTCGATTTCATACTTTTTATTATTTTCACCAATTGTTACAAATCTAAGCATTGTAACAATTACACCTGGAGAATCACTTATTGTTTCTATATTTTGAGTTGCAACATCTAAACGCATTTGTGTAAATAATTTTGGAAAAAAATTATTCTCTAGTGCAATATTATCGGTTTCTGGTAATGGTGTTGTAAAATTGGCATCACTATATAAAGAATATTCACAGTGTAAAAATGAATCAGGTAGATATAAATAACTTTGTTGATTATCAACTTCAAAAATTAAATCACCTCCTGTGACGGTATATTTGCACATTTACGGTTATTGAATATGAGTAGAACCAATTTTATCGTTTTATTGCTTCTTCACCTAAAAATCTTGGTAAAAGTCGTTATTTGTTTAAGGTGCCTATTTGTGTTTATTGTCAAGGAGATCATTAGGCAACGTATTTTCTTGAATTCAACAGATGTTTTTTATTGTACAGACAAGAAGGTGAACGTTTTCACGGTTGTAATCGTTTGTATTCATTTGTGTGTTGATTTTACATCTGATTTCTGTACATAGTGAACCACGAATACGATATGAATTACAATCAGTATAGCTCGTTTTGATTTTTGGCTGTAAAAGAACGGATAAGCCGTTATAGTGAAAACGTAACCTTCTGCGAGCAAAAGCGAAAACCTTCATTTGTTAAACGAGTATGTATGTGTGTCTGATAACAGAATCTCACCGTAGTGATTCGTTGAAGTGGTTTTCAAGCCGCGCAAGTGTTGTGTAATCGATATCAAGCATGTCAGTTGTGTCTTTGTGTTAAATGACTCAAGTGTTCACATATACTTCACGTCGTGAGATTCTTCAGTAAGCGTGTCATTTTTCTTTGCGATTTACTTACAAGCTGATTACGTGTTTGTATACATTTTGTGAATTTTTCTGCCGTCAACTCCCTGTTTTATCACGTAAGCTTATTGTCATAATATATCATTCGGCATGTCTGAGTCTTCGGGTAATAGTCATGTAGGCCTTGAGGAGCCCAGGCGTAGCACAAGGGATAGAATATTGACTGATAAGGGTAAAGCGTATGAAAATGAATTCACGGATAAGTTGGGTGAAAGATTTGACAAAGTGTATGCTAACTTTAAGAGATTGGCAAGGTCGGCACGGTCAAGGCTTAGAGAACCGTTGCGTAAGGAGGAAGAAGTAGATCTAGCGCGTCAACTTGATGAGTCATTCGTACAGATAGTGAAAGTATACGAGCAATTGAAGTCTTGTAACACTCCACCTGATAAAGATATTGTGCGCAAAATTGATTCGTCTGCTCAAATTGTGAAAGATGTAAAAGACATAATTTTCAAGTTGAGTTCGCAAGAGACTTTCAACCCTGAGTACGCCGAATTTAATATTGAATGTACTTTAGATAAGGAGAATTGCCCGTCTGTATTTGGGTCGAACGTGTCAAATGTCACAAGAGAGTCACGTTTTGGTCAAGAGGGTTCCTTTATCTCAAAGCAGTCCAGCCAGTGTTCGAAGCATACTGAGGTAGCAGCAGAATTAGCAGCTAGTAAGGCTAAACTATCGATGTTGCAAGAAATGCATGCCCAACGCCAACGTTTGAAGGAAGCTCAAGACAGGCTTGAACTTGCCGAGGCCATGGGAGAAATTAGCATAGCAGAAGCCAAACTTAAGGTCTACGAAGATGAAAATAGGCCTATAGATAAATTGGAAGTTGATATGAAGCCTACCTACAGTATGACCTACCGCGATGAACTGCCAGCAAAACAAGTTACTGTCAAACCTGAGTTTGAGTTAGGCCTACCGCTACCGGAACCTGTTTTAAAGAATCCAAGACAGTTAGATAGCTCTACTGAAGTTATTGATCTACTTAACCCGTTAATGGCGATTGGCAACAATTGTTGCCACTCCCATTTTTTGTGTTTTTGTCCTATAAAAAATATATATAAAACTTCACTACTGACCATCACTATCTTCCAGTGTAAGATTTGATTTGTTGTAATGTTGTTTTGTAATGTATGGATAAATTTCTTTATTACATAGCCTTAAAATCATGTACTTGGTAGTCGCGAAGTACATAAAGAAACTCAGTAATGCATCAATCTCCAATCATTTTCATTGCATTTTGATTTTATATCTTAAAATATTCTTTCATAAGCTTCATAGTCATAGTTAGGATGTGAAGGAAAGGCCCAGTTGGACGTTTCTCATGTTCTACCCAAAGCAGTTTACGCAATTAATCCAACCATTTTTCCGGTAAACACACAAAGTAAAAAATTTCTACCCTAACTGATTACTAACTGTGATCTACAGTCACCCTACCACCTTTTGTGCGCAAAATAATTTGCTTTCACTTCCAACTTCTATAGTACAACCGAGAGATGACGACGCTTTATGATGGGGGAGAGATTCCACCAGATCAGATAAAAGAAACATCCGGCAATAATAGCAACTGCTTCAGTTGTCAGTGCAAACTTTCACTTCGTTTCATCAACTGTGTCTCACTTTGTGATGTATACTGATGATGCGTCATCCTGTCATGAGTAGAAAAAAGAAGAAAAATGACATGACGTGAAGTTACACTGACTGTTGGTTGACTCATATCTTGAATGACGAGGACGACGGAAGATGCCATCGATACAGATAGCACCACCTGCAGGAGCGCGGAAAGCAGAGGACTCAGACTTATCAGATAAAGAAATAACGGGAACGTTTGGGGACATTTCAACAGATACCACGACTCTTATTGAATGCCAGATATTTTAGAGAAGTTAGAAGAACTGAAAAAGACCGAAGCAGAAGAGAGAGAAGCCACAAGAGAAGCAAGCAAAGAAACAACAGCTTCCAAAACACAAATATGAAATCAAAAATTGTTATATAATAAAATATTAGGGATTTATTTGGACTTTTTCATTGAGCAAACGTTCGAAGTAAGCAAACTTTGAAGTTGGATTCGGAATTAGTTGGAATCGGGATTCAGAGACGCGGAAATGTGAGATGACTCCGCAAGTCTTTTGGAATGCTTGGTGGAACAAACTAATCTCTTTGCTTCTTTATTATCAAACGAACCTTCAATCTTTATCCAACACAACTTCAATCCTGTGAAACCTCGATCTGCTTTCCTTAATTGAACAGGTTATTGTCGCTTACCTATGAACAATCTAGTATCTATGCATTACGGCAGATAAGACCAAACGAGATACGCAAAAACCGCATTCGGATGTGCAAAGATTCATCGAAACACTCCGATACTCGATAGCAATGAGATTGCGATATACCAGAACTACAAATACAACAAATCACAACCCAAATGAACGTGTCTGACACAAAAGCTTTCCAGTCAATTCAAGTTATCTGTGTTTCAGTGTCCGAATTTCAGTGTCGACGAAAGTCCATTTTTGTATCATGGATTTGGATTAGGCCAAAAGGTAAGAGTTATCCTTTTTGTAAGCATGGAAATTCACTTCAAAAAAAGATGGCTATCGTTTCAAAAAGAGCGTACTCGTTTAGCACATACAATCTGCCAACCACAGGCATGACAGGGATCTGACACCATCCCTACAGGTGATTGATTAATCAGGTTGTGATCAAGATGTGATGTAAACCAACCTTTGACAATCTATTCACTTCTTGCCATACAATGTACAGTTGACAATCTGCCCATAGACAAACCATTAACAAGGAGAGACGGTTGTTACAGAATCCATGAGTTTTTCTCTAAGAAGGAGGCTCCAAGATTTAGAGAGAGGCTTTTTTTATGAAAATGAGGATGAAGCTTTTGAAAGTGTCAATGATGGATCTAATCTTTTGTTGGTTGGAAGATTACTAATCATTTTACAGTGATACATAAAGGACCAGTTTTTTAACTAAGAAGAAGAACGAAAACAATAGTTCTTCCCAACTTGCGTTTGCTGCAAACATTACAACAAACAATGGGTTTCGTAGATATCTTCCACTGCAGGTTTACCATTGCATAGATGGGTGGTTGTGCGACGATTTGATTTTTTGTTGCAACATACCACGGTTTCGAAACGATATGAATGCTGCAAGGTTTGGTCGCAACGATCCACTTGCAATTCTCAACTTGTAAAGTACCTTTGCATGTGCTCTCTCTGTAAAGTACCTTCGCATCAACGTTGCAACTGCAATAAATAGGCTTTCACGACCCTATGTGTAAACAGTGCATCATACTATAGCGTCATGTTTGATTCAAAATCAATGCAGCGTTTTAGTTTTAATGAATTTGTTTTGAAAGTTTGTTCATGCTTTATATAGATTGTTTGCAATTGTTGCCGAAGTCTCTTGCTCTCTTGTAAATGTGTAAATATTATTATTGCTCTTGGTCACTCTATCTCTTCTAACAAAAATTATTTTCATCATAATAAAACATTCATTATCATAGATTTTCAAACTTAATGGGTTAAAGAAAGTATGGCAATGAATCGACTGCCGGCTCCTGAACCACCCGTCTTTTCTGGAGATGTGCTCAGCTTTGCAGAGTGGAAACACTCGTTCATCTCATTGATTGATAGAAGATGTAGTAATCCGTTTGACAAGATGTTTTACTTGAAGAAGTACACTTCTGGTGAAGCTTCTAAGGTCATTCAAGGGATGTTTTTGCGAACGGACTGCAATGCCTATAATGATGCATGGAGACGTTTGAACAGCCGATATGGAGATTCATTTACAATTCAGAGAGCGTATCGAGACAGGATAGCACGATGGCCTAGAGTTGGGGAAAGTGATGGTAAGGCTTTGAGAGATTATGCAGATTTTTTGGGTGCGTGTAGTGATGCTATACCGAATGTGAAGGGCTTACAAATTCTAAACGACTGTGAGGAGAACAGGAAGATTGTTTCGAAGCTACCTGACTCATTGCGAAACAGATGGGCCAGGAAAGTAACAGCAGAGCTTAGGAGTGGAGAATTTCCCTCATTCAAGAAGTTCACTGAGTTCTTATCTGAAGAAGCAGAAATAGCGTGCAATCAAATTCTCAATTTCGAATCACATAGTTTTAGTAAGAAATCCTCAAACATTCGAACGTTAGCCACGAAAGAACTGAATTGCTCAGCTTCTGAAAGAATGAAGGAAGTTCCTGCTACAGAATCAAATTCTAAGAACTGTATTTTATGCAAGCAGAATCATTCATTACAGAAGTGCCATAAGTTTAGAAAGATGAAGATTGAAGAGAGGAGGAATTATGTTAAGGAAAACAACCTGTGTTTTGCTTGCCTCTTAAGTGGACACCTATCGAAGTTCTGTAGAAATCGAGACTTGTGTGACGTGTGTAAGAAATCGCACCCTACACTCCTACACGTAGATAAAAGTCCTTCGAGTAATATGACAGGAATCGAGAATGTAAGTTCACCCGCTTCATCAACGTCTTGCTGTATCCGACAAGATCCTGCTGCCGCAACTTCGATGACCGTACCTGTGTGGGTGTCATCTAATGGATCGAATGAGGAGATTCTAACGTATGCCTTGCTAGACACTCAAAGCGATTCCAGCTATATTTCTGACGATTTAATCAAGACACTTCATTTGAAAGGAAGTAAGGTCAGTTTGAAGCTTTCGACGATGTCCTCAAAGGCCGCAGTTTCAGAAAGCACACTGGTTGAAGATATCAAAGTTCGAGGATTGTATGAGAATCAAATAGTAAGGATTTCTAAAGTCTACTCAAAGGATATAATACCAGGTGATCGGTCTTGCATTCCCACGCCGGAAACTGCCAAACAGTGGCCTCATCTACACGAAGCAGCAACGAAGATTCCTGCACTTCAAGATTGTGAATTTGGCTTGCTCATAGGATACGATTGTCCTCAAGCACTAGCTCCACGAGAATCTGTCACTAGTGATGGAAATCATCCCTATGCAGTAAGAACTGATCTTGGTTGGTCAATTGTAGGTGGAGGTAGCATGAAGTCGTCGCTTTGCCACAGAATCGTAACGAAAGAATATCCGATTTCTCCTCAAGATGCGTTATCATTATTGGAGGGTGATTTTGGTGATGATAGCGATAAGATGATGTCTCAAAATGATCTCAAGTTTATGAAGATATTGAACTCGTCCGTGACTCAGTTAGATAATGGTCATCTTCAACTTCCTTTGCCATTTTATAAACGTCCTGCTTTTCCTAATAACCGACGTCAAGCTGAAGTACGCTTGGGATATATTCAGAGAAAGTTTTTGAAGAATGAGAGGTTTCGCGAAGACTACATTGGATTTATGGAAGACATCATCAAGGATGGAGATGCGGAAATTGCAGATGATACGTTTAAGGTGGGAGAAGGATGGTATATACCTCATCATGGTGTGTATCACCCCAAGAAACCTGGAAAGATCCGTGTTGTGTTTGACTGTGCTAATCGATACCAGGGAAATTGTTTAAACCATCATCTGCTCACCGGTCCTGATCTGACCAATACGTTGATAGGAGTTCTATGTCGATTCAGAAGATACCCTGTTGCATTGACTTGTGATATCAGACGAATGTTTCACCAGTTCCTCGTTGATCCGAATGACAGAGATTATTTGAGATTCTTATGGTGGCCTCAAGGTGATACGAATCAGAAGGCACTTGAATATAGGATGAAAGTGCATTTGTTTGGCGCGGTGTCCTCACCAGGTTGCTCAAATTTCGGTCTTCGGTATCTAGCGCGCAGTCATGAAAAAGAATTTGCTACAGCTTCTGAATTTATAATGAACAGTTTCTATGTTGACGATGGACTTCTAAGTGCAAAAACTAAAGATGAAGCTATACAAATTGCACATGATGCTGTATACATAGGCAAACAAGGTGGACTACAATTGCACAAGTTTGCATCCAATGATCCTGATGTTTTGAAAGCTATCCTAGGAGATGATCATGTATCTAGCACGACTACGAGTGAAGTACCTAAGAATAGTCATGTTCCTCAAGTTTCATCAACTCTCGGTCTCCTGTGGAACGTTGAAGAAGATTACTTTATGTTCAAGTTTGAAGATAAAGCATTCGGCTTTTCTAGACGCGATATTCTTGCTTGTGTTGCTTCTGTCTACGATCCTATAGGACTGATCTCTCCCTTTATCCTTCTTGGGAAGACAATACTGCAACAAATGTGTAAGAACGGAAGTAGCTGGAATGATTTATTGCCTGATGATCTTCTACCAAAATGGAAACAATGGTTGACAGACTTGAAAGAACTATCTACGCTGCGCATACCTCGTGCAATGACTCCTTCGGATTTCGGAGAGGTAGCAAGAGTTGAGCTACACCACTTCTCGGATGCAAGCACAACAGGATATGGACAATGTTCGTATATTAGAATGATTGATGATCAGAATCGTGTTCACTGTACTCTCCTGATGGGAAAATCCAGAGTAGCGCCTACCAAGTTAAAGACAATTCCGCGACTTGAACTAACAGCTGCAGTCATCTCGGTCAAGGTCAGTAAGCTACTGAAAGATGAATTGAGATTAACCCCTGACGAAGAAGTATTCTGGACGGACTCTAAAGTGGTACTTGCGTACATTGCAAACGAATCCTGTCGCTTTCATATGTTCGTCGCAAATCGTGTACAAACAATTCGTGATGCTTCTGATCCTGCGCAATGGCGTTACATTGAAACAAAGTCTAACCCTGCTGATCACGCATCTAGAGGACTGAACATTCGTAGACTTCAAGAATCAAATTGGCTGAAAGGTCCTGAATTCTTATGGGAATCTGAGATACTGAATTCATCTGAAATTAAATTTGATCTAAACAAGGAAGACCCTGAAGTGAGATGTCTTGTGACTAGTTCCACTACGTCAAGTCGAGTCTCTACGACATCAAGTTTGATCGCGTCATTTGAAAAGTTCTCTAATTGGTCGACGCTAGTTGCAGCTATAGCACGGTTACAACGGAGAGCTAAGGGGATAAGGAACGACTTATTATCCACCGTGGAAGAACGAGAGGCTGCGAAATTGATTATTATTCGTCTCTCACAAGAATCTGATTTGAATTTGAAGTTGTTGCCTAAGGCTTTGGATCCTTTCAAGGATAAACATGGAATTTTACGCGTTGGCGGAAGGCTTAGAAACTCAACCTTGTCGCCTGAATTGAAACACCCGATTATTTTGAGTAAGAAGAGTTATATTTCTCGTCTGATTTGCCAACATTTCCATGAACTATCCAAGCATCAAGGACGCGGCATAACTGTGAATACCATACGTTCCAATGGATTTTGGATACTCAAAGGAAGCAAGCTAGTATCCAATACAATTAACTCATGTGTTGCTTGTCGAAAGAATCGTCATCCCCCAGAAAGTCAGAAAATGTCAGATCTTCCTATCGATCGTATTGAGCCATCACCGCCATTCACGTATTGCGGCATGGATGTCTTTGGACACTTCTGGACAAAGTCTGGTCGAAAACAGCAGAAGCGCTATGGGTTACTGTTTACTTGTCTTTGTTCGAGAGGTATACATATCGAACTATTGGATGATATGTCAACTGATGCCTTCATCAATGCCCTTCGATGTTTCATTGCCATCAGAGGCAAGGTTCGTCAGATAAGATCAGATCAGGGCAGCAATTTCGTCGGTGGAAACAATGAATTTCGAAAGGCTCTGGAAGAGATGGACAAAGAAGATATTGAGAATTACATGAGCAAAGATTATGACTGTGAGATTGTCATGAATCCTCCTTATGCCAGTCATCGAGGCGGTATATGGGAACGACAAATACGTACAGTTCGAAGCATTCTCTCAAGCACCATAGAAATGCAATCTAGACAATTGGATGATTCCTCATTGAGAACACTGTTTTATGAGGCCATGTCTATCGTTAACAATCGCCCTCTCACTACGGACTTCATTAATGATCCACAGGTAGATCCATTGACTCCCAATCACATTCTCACAATGAAAGATTCGACAACTCCGCCACCACCTGGTCTATTTGATAGAAAAGATCTCTATCTGCGTAAACGCTGGAGAAGAGTTCAATACTTATCCGAGCAATTCTGGAGCAGATGGAAGAAAGAATATCTGCAAAGTATCAATCAGCGGAAGTGTTGGGCTAGTAGATCTAGAAATATGAAGGTGGGAGATGTTGTTTTAGTCGTGGATGATGGTCTTCCTAGGAACGAATAGAGCTTAGGATTGGTCAAGGAAGTGATTGAGAGTAGTGATGGTCTTGTCAGAAGAGTGATGTTGCGAATTGTAGACAAAGGAAAGGTCAAGGTCATAGAACGGACTATTCAGGAAGTCATTCTTCTTGTTGAGTGTGAATAGTTATAGGCATTCTTTGAATTGTTTGTCTGAGATAATCTTTATTGCAATAAGTTTACGTACTGTTTAAATGTTAAAAGTAATTCAATGCATCGTGCATCCTTATGAACAAGTGATAATTGCCGTTTATTGATGTACTACTGATTGAATAGTCGCAATGATTTTTTATTGAATTTGTATCCTGAATGCATATAAAAGGTGTAATTTTTGTAAAGTTTATATTTCTTATGCTGATTCATGTGTATATATTTGATATGAACACTTGGTTTAACTTCTATTTTGTAAATATGGAACATGAACTTTTCCTGACTTCGTGAGTGATATCCATACCTGGTTGTACAAAGAAGATTGGTGAAGATTGTTTAGAAATTGGACTCTACAAGTTATGGTGTGTAAAGACTATGAACATATCAAGTATGAACAAAAGTGAACGAAGCCTCTTTATTGGTATGTTGTAGTCTTGCTTGTTGTAGAATTCTTTAAATGGAATGAAATGTGTGCATATTTGTTAAGAAGTTTTTATATGTTTAACTCATTTGAACAACTTGTCACGCAGGAAAGTTGTTGGTGGGAGTGTGACGGTATATTTGCACATTTACGGTTATTGAATATGAGTAGAACCAATTTTATCGTTTTATTGCTTCTTCACCTAAAAATCTTGGTAAAAGTCGTTATTTGTTTAAGTTGCCTATTTGTGTTTATTGTCAAGGAGATCATTAGGCAACGTATTTTCTTGAATTCAACAGATGTTTTTTATTGTACAGACAAGAAGGTGAACGTTTTCACGGTTGTAATCGTTTGTATTCATTTGTGTGTTGATTTTACATCTGATTTCTGTACATAGTGAACCACGAATACGATATGAATTACAATCAGTATAGCTCGTTTTGATTTTTGGCTGTAAAAGAACGGATAAGCCGTTATACCTCCAGTATTTACTCTACTGGAAGATCCGGGATTCATAGCAATTCTTATATAGTCATTCTTTTTTTGATTATAACTGACGAACGGAGGATCGTCTAATCTAAATTTATTTTCGATAAGCGAAGACATTTTTATAAAAAATAATTTGACTTTTTGTTTTTTCTCACACACAGAAAAAATTTTGCTAAAAATTTTACTAAAAAAAAATTTACTGAAATAATTTTACTAAAAAATATATTTTAGAATTTTGCTAGACCAGCTCCGCTACAGCTTTGCTGGTTAAACCGAAGGTTGCTGTTAACACCATTACCTCTTATTTCTTCAATTGAACGAACCGTAGGTTCAATTGAACGTTTTATGGCTACGCCTGATTTCTTCTTATGTTTACTATCAGACGGAGCTCCGCTCCTCAAGGTTTCCCCCACAGCTATGTTAGCAATTTTGTTTTTTGTTTCCTCTGAAAGTTTTTTTAAATTTTTTAGTTCTTCAGAATCATTCCTAAGTTTACGAATAGCTTCTAGTTGTTTTAATTCGTTTTGAGACTTAACAGCATTTGATATTGCACTAGCTGTACTACCTATAGCAGCTGCTCCTTTTGCAGCAGATGTAATCAAATCTTTATTATTTTTAATTAAGTTAACGATACTACCAATACCAGAAAAGATGCCAGCCCCTTCTTTTTGGACGGCACCTGCGGTGCCTAGGAACTTTTGTGTTCCGACTGTTTCTACACTGTCATAATGGTAAACAGATTTCATAGATGGTTCATGAGAAATTTTTTGATTTGAAGCAAAATGTTTAAGATTGTGTTTATAAATTATAGGCATTTTTTAGGATTAAATTTGACTTTTGGGAAAAAATATTTACGATAGGCTAAAGCCTCGAGGAGTTTCGCTCCGATCGGCTAAAGCCTCTGAACAAAGTTCTATTGGTTAGTAACCTGAGGACCTTTGGTCCGTTTAAGATTTACGTTTGTGAATGGACAACAACTTCGAGATAACTTTATTAATTGACTGTTGCACTTTATCTATTGCGTCAAGCAGCGTGTGATGTACTTTAATTTCTTTTCTATTAACTTGCATTTTCTGCTGATTAATCTTCAACGCCGTTTTAAGAGCATTTAACTTAATTTTAAGAACATCTAATTGTCTTTTAACAGAATCTAACTGTTCTTTATTTCCTTTAGAGTTTTCTTGTAAATTTTTCTTTAATTCATTTTCTAAATTGATTTCAAGAGTTTTCATTTTATCAACTTTTTGTTTAAGTGAGTTTACTTCATTTATTATTCTATTCATCTTTTTCATTTGTTGAGTAATTTTAGAACTTAATTCATCAACACTTTTTTGGAATGTAGTTTGTAACTGCTTTAAATTTTTTTTTCTTTCAGTTAGTTTTTCTATTTCATCTTCTAATTGTTCTTTCAATAGTTGTATCTGATGTTTATTTTTAATGACTGCAGATTTTAACTTTATAGAAAGTAATATTAAAATTTTTGATTGTTCAGAAATCTTTTTAAAAAGTTTTGCTATATCTGCTTCTAGCTCTCTATCCTTTTTATCAAGTTTTAATAATTTTTCGTTTAATGATTTGTCATTAAGTTTAAGCAACTTTAATTCATTCATCAGTGGAACCAAAACATCGTTTATATATTTTTATTTTAAGTCATTGATTTGTGTATCAACATATTGTTTATTTGTCAACTCTGTATTTTGTTGCGGAAGAATAGAAAGATGCAATGGACCAGATAAAACATCTCCAGTTTTCATAATATAATTTTCTATTTCTATTTCTAATTCACGATTATTCGGGATATATGCACCTCCACCAACATTTGGTAACATCATTTTTTAACAATAAAAAAATAAAATTTTTTCTAATAAAAATAAAAAAAATGGAAAAACCAAATTTAAAAAAATTATATTCGTCCGCATCATCCTGTTCTTCTTATTCGACGAGATCAACGGGATTTGAAAATAAATGTTTTGATAATAATAATAATCCATGTATAGATGTTAATATTTTATTTCAATTACAAGCCGAAATATTTAGAGAACAGACTAAAGGTTTACCTTCTATAGAAACTAACTATTGTTTATTTCCGGGGGATCCATTTATTAAATTTATGGATATTGTTAGTAAATATAATGATGTAGCTTATGTGGAATTAAATAAAGAAAATATGGTTATTATTGGTCATAATAATGTTTATGGATTTATTAGAGCAGTATTACCAATTAGTAATACAGAGTGGATAGAAACTAAAATTATCAATTATATCAATATTAAAGAATTAGTTAAAAAATTAAAATCTTTTTCGAAAGAAAAAATTAGATTATTTGTTGACGATCAAAATCAATATAACATTCACATAGAGAGTAAAAAACATAATGAAGAATTATTATGCCAAGTTTATTATAGAGATACAATTTATAAACAAGAAACATTAGAAATGCCGCAAAGATATGATGATGATACATATATAGGATTATATTCAAATTTAAATATTAATTTGTTAAAATCTTATATAAATGGTTTACCTCAACAAGAAAAAATTTATATGTGGACAACACCTTATACTATTAACAATGACCATAATCATAATCATAATAAACGAACTGAAGGTTCTAGGGCTTTGCCCGATCTTAAAGAATCTTATGATAATAATGATGATAATATAGATGATGATTCTGAAACGTCTGAAAATGGTGTAAATGGTAAAAAAGATTACAAAAATATTAGTAATTATAAAAATTTATCTAAATTTCATTTTCTTACAATTGAAAATAATAATGATGGTATAGTTGAAGATACTGTTAGACAACTATGTGTCGGGTCTACAAAATTTAAATTAGGATTTACATCTAATCAATTTAAAATTTTATCATCTTTAATAAAAACTAAAAGTGATTCAGATTATGGTGGTGTTATTAAATTTTCCAAAAGAGATCAAAGACCAATATTTTTCTCTATTATATTATTATCAGATAAAAGATGTAATTTAGAATTAGATATTCCTATCAGGGAATGGTATCCTATCAGGGAATGGCATCCTATACCAAAAAGTGTAATTTATGATGTTGAAGAATCAATTTATGATGATGTTGAAGAAACAATTTATGATGATGATGATGAAGAATCAATTTATGATGATGAAGAATCAATAGTTAGTGAAAATAAATATAAAATATCTTTTGATAAAACGTTATATGATAAAACTAAATATGATAAAGAAAATAAAATAACTTAAGAACGTGAAATGTATAATAATATATGATAAAACTTAATGTGACAAAGAAAATAAAATAACTTAGGAACGTGAAATATATAATAATATAAAATAACACTCAAGTCCTTGATATTAGAATGTTTATATCTAAAATTAAAACACAATTTTTTCCTTAAAAAATAAAAAAAT
Source organism: Prostheceraeus crozeri (assembly GCA_907163375.1). Classification (NCBI taxonomy): domain Eukaryota; kingdom Metazoa; phylum Platyhelminthes; order Polycladida; family Euryleptidae; genus Prostheceraeus; species Prostheceraeus crozeri. Next base: position 31,489 of record CAJQUW010016170.1, read on the forward strand.
GGAAAATACCAAGTTTTATTGTAACTTATGTAAAAAAAAGTTGCAAACAAAAAGAAGTTATCAATCTCATTTAAATAGTAAATTGCATTTACAAAATGTAGATCGAGTTGATGAAGGAAATATATTAAAATTAAATAATTATATAAACTATCTAGAAACATTACCTACTGATATAAAAGTTAAAAAAATATTTGATGATTATTCACATTCGGAATATAAAAAAGTTTTTAATAGTGAAGATGAACATGTACCAGATGGAAGATATTTATTTAGCGATACTGATGAATTTGATGAAGCTGAACGAACCGATGAAGCGGTAACAGATATAAAATATTTATTTAATCAGTCCGTTCGAACCGAAGGTTCCAGGGCTTCGCCCGTTGAACATAATGAAACCGATGAAACTTTTTATAATGTATTAACAAACTTTTATAATATATTTAAGAAATCTTTCAAATGTTATATGAATGTAGAAGTACTTTATACAAAAAATGGACCTGATGGAATTCCTGAAGAAATAATACAAGGACATTTTACAAATTCACAAGAAATTCATAATGTAAATGATATACAACCCATATTTGAATCGATGATACTTAAATTAGAAAATTGTATAATTGAAGCCCAGTTACGTGAATCTGGTTGGAGATTTGTTAAAATACTATCTAAGAAAATAGTAATTGATAAATATAAAAATAATACTGGTGGTAGTTATGTTCCTTTACCTTTCAGTTCACCACAAATAATCAACATAAAAAATGAAGATGATTATTGTTTTCTGTGGAGTATTATAGCACATTTACATCCTGCAGAATATCATAAAGAAAGACTAAGTCATTACAATAAAGAAGAATACATAAATGAATTTGATCTTTCTGATGGCTTAGATGAATTTCCATATGATTATAATAGGTTAAAAAAGTTTCATAAAAAGAATAAAAATTTAATAGAAATAAATGTTTTTGAATTAAATGTGAATTATAGTTCTATTGGTAAAATTACTCCACTTTACTCAGATTCAAAAAAATTTTATTTGAATAATAAGAATTTATGTCAATCAGAAATAGTATATAATGATAGGGGAAATTACATGCATCATAATATTTTTTACCAAGGAAATATAATATGTACTGAAAAATTTGAAATTATAAAAACACTATCACCAATAATGATTAATCATAATAATTATAAAGGACGTAATTATAATTATGATTATGATTCCGATTATTTATCTTTATCTTTAGAATATCAACAAAAATTACAAACTTTAAATGAAAGTTTACAAAAATGTAAAACAGATTATCAACAACAAACAAAAATATTAGTACAAGAATATGGCCATAAATATCAAAATAAGATAGAAACGATTCAAAAATTAAATGAAGACAATAAAGAATTAAATAATGAAGAAAATGAAACCAATCAAAAAATAAATGAATCTTTAAAAAAATGTCTACAACAATATAAAGAACAATATGATAAAGAATATAGTTATCAGTTACAAATATTAAATCAAAATTTTCATCGAAATACATTTAATCTTACAAAAGAAATTGATGAAACACATGAAATATATCAAGATAAATTTGAAAAACTAGAACAGACAAAACAGCCAGCACAAGCGAATATATTATATTATCAGGGTCATTTTATATTGTGTAAAGATGTTTCTATATTTACGAAAACTTCAGATAATGCCAATTTTCCTTGTCTCCAATGTATGACGAGCTTTAGAACTAAAGAAGAAATGAATAGACATTTGGAGAATTGCCAACAAAATGAAGCAGTCAGAAACACATTTCCTAAAGATGATTATTTAGAATATAATAAATGGTATTTTAAAAATAAAGTACCCTTTACTATTTATTGTGATTTTGAAGCATATAATGTTAATATGACACAAAATCGAACGGAAAGTTCCAAGGCTTCGCCCGATTCTGAAAATTGTACGGGCCAAGCCCTAGAACCTTCGGTTTTTAATTCTGAAAAAAGTGCAGCTGAACAAAGTAAAGAAAAATATATATTTGAACAAAATCCATTATGTTGGGGAATGTACATTCATTCAAATTATCCTGAATTATTTAAATCAGAATATTATCAATACTATGGTGAAGATAGTTCAGAAATGTTTACAAAGAAAGTAGAAGAATTACAAGGTCGCTTTTCACAATTGCTTGAAGCAAATATACCAATGCTTCCATTAACGGATGAAGAAAAAATTAATTTTGTTAATGAAACAAATTGTTATTACTGTGGAAAAGAATTTGCAAAAAATTATAAAAATGGCAGAGGTAGATATCTTGATAAGGTAAAAGATCATGATCATCTAAATGGATTATATAGAGGTGCAGCACATAATTCTTGTAATCTTAATGCTAATAAATTTAAATATAACTTTGTTCCTCTATATTTCTACAATGGTTCTAAATATGATTTCCATCTAGTAATGAAAGATTTATTTTCATCTGAAAAATTACAACAACAACAAATAAATGTACTATGTAAAACTGAAGAAGAATATTTTTCAATGCAATTAGGTTGTATTAGAATTTTAGATGCATTTAGATTTTTTACTCCTTATTCATTAGATGTTATGGGAAAAACTTTGAAATCTGAACAATGTAAAATATTAAATAAATATAATTTAAAACCTTTAAAAGGAATATTTCCGTATGAGTACATAACTGGAGATTTTAATTCTGTGAATAAAATTATGGAAGAAAAACAACTTCCTCCAATAAATAAATTTAAATCAACATTAAAACAATCACAATTATCTGACGAAGACTATGCAGAAGCTGAAAAGAATTGGAGAGAGTTAAATTGTAAAACAATGTATGATTATACAATGAAATATCTTCAGATAGATGTATTAATACTAGCTGATCTTTTCGAAAACTTTCGTGACATGTGTTTAGAATATTACGGAATAGATCCATGTTATTGTTATTCTACACCAGGTTTAACATGCCTAGCAGGATTAAAACATACTGGTGTTAAACTTAAACATTATAAAGAAAATACATATGATAAATTATTATTTTTTGAATCTGGAATTAGAGGTGGAGTTTCATCAGTTTTAGGTAATCGTTATGTACAGTGTTACAATAAAAAAGTAAATCCTGATGATTATGGAATATATAAACCTTTATCTCCAGAAGAAAGCGATCAGTTTATAAAATTGTTTAATCAAAATATAGAAGGACTTATATCAAATGAAGAGAGTTAAGCAGAAGTTGATGAATTCATGAGAGAAAACTATTTGTTATATTATGATTTAAATAGCTTATATTCTTCTTGCATGATGCAAGAATTACCAACAGGTGAAATGTCATGGTGCAATATTCTTGAATACGAACCTACATATGATGGAAATTATAATCATGGTCATATATATGAAGTTGATTTAGTATACCCTGATTATGTAAAAGGCGCAACAAAATATTATCCTTTCTGTCCCGAAAACAAAATTCCCAATATAGAAGATTTTTCAGATTATCAAAAATCTATAATTCCTAAAAAATACAGACCAACAAAAAAACTTATGTTAACACAAAGCAATAAAGGAAAGTATGTTGTTGAAGGAAGAATGCTAGATTGGTATTTAGATCATGGAATGATTCTCACAAAAATTCACCGGAAACTAGTGTATAGAAAATCTAGGTGGTTAAAAAATTATATAGAGTTCAATATTGAAAAACGCAAAATAGCTAAAAGAAATAAAGATGATTTTGGAAACGTGTTCTTCAAATTAATGAATAATGCATTTTATGGGAAGACTTTAGAAAATGTGCGTAATAGACAAAATATTGAAATAGTTTATGATAAAGATAGGTTTCAAAATTTAACAAGGAAACCTACATATAAAAGAACTACTAGATTTAGTGATGAACTATGTGCAGTGCATCTAAGACGAAGCATTATAAAACATGATAAGTTTAATTTTATAGGATTCATTATATTAGAATTAGCTAAACTATTTATGTATAGATTTATATATGGCTATTTAGCACCTGCTAATGGCAAAAACTATAAATTACACTTTACAGATACCGATTCTGTTTTCTTAGAATTAACAATACCGTATAATTCTTCACTTGATGAAGAAATAGATAAAATAAAAGATATCATTCATCCTTCTGATTTATGTAAAGTAAAAGATGAATTAGAAGGAAATGAAGATTTCATAACAGAAGCTATATTTTTAAAATCTAAATGTTACTGTTATGATACAACTAATAATATCAAAACACATAAAACATTAAAAGGAATTTCAAAGGCATCATTTCAAGATTATAAAAATGCATTATTTAATAATGAAATAAAAACAGCATGTAATTATAGACTTAATTCAAAGAAACATAAAATGTATTTAAAAGAGGAACATAAATTAGCATTAGATCCATTTGATGATAAAAGAAAAATTTTACCTGATGGAATAACTACTTCACCTTTTTAATTTTCTAATTTCTAATTTCTAAGATAGACAAATTTGATATATACATAAAAAAATAAAATATTATAACACTATATTTGCATATTTTTATCACTCGGCAAACAAATCTTCTATGACTCTATCATGAATTTTTTTATCAATATTAATTGTAATGAAGCCATAATCTTTTGACCAAGCATTGTTACACGATTGTTTAAATTCATCTTTATTTCTTAAACATAAATCTCTTAACAAATCACTTAAGTTTCTTGCATTTATTTCAAATAGTATAAATATATTTGCATTCTTTCTAATAACACTTCCGTCTAATGAATACATACTTTGTGTTAAATAAAATACACTACAGTTATTATGTCTACCTCTTGTGAAATAATTTCTCTGAACTGACTGATTTCTATCATTAACACAATCATCAAAAATTACACAATGTTTCATTGTTTTATCTAGTTTACTAGGATCTTGCATATTACCACTATCATCTATTAATTGTATTTTTATATGCTTATTTTTATTAGATTCTACTAACTGATTATTTTTTGCTGCTTCTTCACACCACGAACTTATTTCTTCTTCATCTTCAGATTTTTCATATTCTTTGAATAATGAAGCAATTGCTGTTTTTTTAAGATTATTTTCAAATCCATATTTTAAAAATTGATAGACGGGTTGTTCTGCTGTTGTTGTATATTATAAGATTGTTATAATCCAAAAAATTTGGAGTCGTTAAAATTTTAAACAATAGATACGTTTTTCCACATCCTGATCTTCCACAAATAACTGACAAAACTTTATTAGATAAATTTTGATGATGATTAAATTTAAGTTTTTTTTATTAAATGGAGGTACTTCACTCATTTTTTAATAAAAAAATTTTATTTTTATTTTTTGTTTCTAAAGAAGAAGAAGAAAATTAAACTTCTCTAGCTTCGCGTAGGAGTTTATACCTCCCGAACCAAAAGATCTATCATAATCTCTTCACCTCCAAAATTTATTTCTTTTCCTTTTTCATCAGTGATTCTCATGTTAATGTTGTTAATAGCTTTTCTTGTAATAGGGAAATATATTAATGTTTGTGGAATTACATTTAATCTATAACCAATGGGTACAGTAAAAGCTGGAAAACTGAATATTAAATTTGACAATTTACCATTTATATATCCTCCTTCAATAATGTCACAATGTACAACAATTGAATTTATTTCAGTTATTTTTGGAATCTTCTCACCTAAATGATAACCTTGACTATAGGTTTGTTTATTAAATCCTAATAGCTTTGACAATGATCTATCATGATTAAAATCAACTTGATGATTTTCGTCTAAAGTAAGAGAAAATTTATTGACTGCCGGTTCGACTGCAAAATGTAATTGTTTCTTATCTTTAAATGGTATACCTAAATGTCTCTTAATTTCATTTGATATTGATTCAACTTCGTAAGAACCAGTAAGAAAAGTTAATATTATCCATGTTTTGCCTTTATCAGTAGAATATCTAAATTGGTCATTCACATCTTTGATAACGTTTTGAATAGTGTTAAATGTAGAGAAGCTAGTCAATGCAATTTGATAATTATTATTTTGTTCTAAATGAAGAATGGGTTCTAAATTACAAGTGTGTGATGAAGTAGTTGTTATAATTTTTAACGTCGAACTAAATTTTGATGAACCCAAAATCTCTGTCAAATTTTCTAAATGATTATTAATTTTGTCTAAATCTGCTGAACACATTTTTTAGTTTAAATTTTGAATAAATATTTTTTTTATAAAAAATTAAAAACAACAACATATTTCAGCTACGGGCGAAGCCCTTAAAGACATCAGAGATGTCCGGTTATACTTTTATAATCCTCTTCATTTAGAATCTTCTTTTCTAACAGTCTTTTCAATATAGCATGAATTTCATTGAAACTAGAATTATGTCCTTCTTTTATTGCAGATATTAAAATATTTAATCTATTTAGTAATTCTTGTGGATCATCTGGTAAAAATATGGTTGTTTCTGTTTTCTGTTTTTCAGATAAACCTTTCCCTACTTTAACTCCCGTTGATAATAAATTTTCTAATTCTCTATAACGTTTAAGAGATTTTACTGCACCAACTCTGTCTAACATAGCTTTATATTTTATGAGATCTTCTACAGCATAATTATTTAAATCTGCTCCTCTTAAAAGATTAACAAAATTTCTATCTAAATTAAAAGGATATTTATCTGGTGAAAAAACTAAACCTCGAAAAGGTTGTGGAAATATTTCTTTTTGTCCGAGATAAAATCTAGGTATTGTTTTTCCATCTATAAATGAAATAGAATGTTCAAATTGCATAGATTTTGGTAATTTCTTATTAATGTTTGATTCTAGTAATCCATAGTCATCTAATATAGTTTTGTGCTCTGGATCTGTTATATCAATTTGTTTATCATTATTTGTAAGTTCCTTTTCAAGAGTTTTAAATGGTTTCATAGTTTTTTCAAAATCAGTTTTTACTTGCTCGGTTTGCTGCATTTTTTCAAACATATCAGATTGAATACCAGGTTTTATCATTCTATGTTGAAGATGATTTTCTTTCATAATATTTCTTTGTTTTATTAACTCTTCTAATTGTTTTATTCTTTTAAAATTATCAGCTTTAATTTTATCCATTTTTAAAATATAATATTTGAATTTTGTGGTAACATTGGAATACAACAAAGACATTTTACTGAACAAATTATTTTTTTATTGCTTTGTTGTTTGTCATCTTTTCGTTTAAAGTTTTCTCGTTTTAAGTTTTGTTTAATAAAGTTTTGTTTAATAAAGTTTTGCTTAAATTTTCGCTTAAAGTTTTTAGCTCTTCTAAAAAAATTTTGTCATTTTCTTCATCAGAAATTTTACCATCACTAGAAATTTTGCCATCCTGTCTATTCTTATCATCAACTTTTTCGGACTGTAATTGAAAGGTTTGATTTACTTCATTAGCTATTTGATCAAATTTTTCAATCTCATCTAACGTAATAACATTATCATTACATACTCTTTGAAAGTATTAATGTAGTTTATCATAGACTTCTTTAATATGTAAATGCTTAGTTTTTAATGATTTTCGTTTCTTAGTTATTAAAGATTTATCTAACATTGTAACAAGTGAAGTTGCAAAAACACCCGTACCTGTTAAAGCTGTAGCAACTACTGGAATTACTAAAACACCTGAAGATATAACAATAGTGAGAGCGCCTAAACTTATTGTTAAGAATATGCCAATTCCTTGTGTTACATTCTTAACTTTAGTCCATCTCTTTCTTAATTTTTTATAATGCTCTAATCTTAATAATAATTGAGATTCCTTATCTTGCATATAACGTACTCTATCTTTGTGTTTTTCTTTATTCATTTTTTCAATGTTAATCTTTTCAATGTCCATTAAAGTAGAACTACGTTCATATGATAACGAAGGATATATTCTTGCGGTTTCTTCCACTTTTGTTTCATCCACTTCTGTTTCTTCCATTTTTAAAGAAATATTTTTAGTCACATGATATATTTTAAAAACCTGAAAGATGGATAAAATTCATGAATTTGAAATTCTCAACTTTTATGATTTTCGGTGTCCTAGAACGGTCATGATTTTAGCGGTGAAAATTGTAATTCTCAAATTTTGAGATTCTTAACTTTTATGATTTTCGGTGTCCTGGAACGGTCATGATTTTAAGGGTGGGTGAAAATTGTAATTCTCAAATTTGAGATTTTGAAAAATTGGAAAAATTGGGTATTTTTAAAAACGCCCAAATTTATGAATTTAGGTCTTCATAACCTGAAAAATGACCAAAATTCATGAATTTAGTCCATTTAAAAAGTACAATTTTTTTGAAAAATCGGTATCTTTAAAAACGACTAAATTCATGAATTTAGGTCTTAAAAACCTGAAAAAGGGTCTAAATTCATGAATTTATGTCGTTTTTAAGATACCATTTTTTTTAAATTTTATGGTGTCCTGGAACGGTCTTTTGCCCATTACTGAAGCGGATACACTATGAGGATGAGGCTCCTTGCCAGTGACAATAGTAAAGCGCCTGTCTGAAAAATTGCCACTACCAATAATTGATCTCCATTTATATTTGCGGAGCCAATCCTTAACCCCTAAAATAATTTTACGATGGCAACAATCAACAGGGGTCGGAATAAACTTATAACCCTTGCTCAAGAGCTCAAAGGTATTAACATTCGGTGTGAAATTATCTGCTAAAATACACAAGTTAGTATTCAAAGCTTCTTCGGCTCTAGTGTTAGAAAACGGAACAAAACTGTTGCTGAAACTTTGCCTAGCAATATCTATAAAAAAGACTTCAAATGATCGTAAGCTAGTGACCTGTTTTCCTCGGTCCAAATAACTGTGGAGGCACAAAACTCATCAGGTAAGTTAATAACCTTACAACCAGCCGGACTGCGAGAAATTATTAATTGATTCAAATCATCAATGTTTTTTCTTTCAGCTGTAGTGCAGTCAAGGCTACATTTCCAAAGGAAAACAAACAAATTTGACAAAGGGAACACTCTCTTGGCAGTAAAAAGAATATTTTTGAGACAATTGAAATTAGTGTTGGACTGGTTCCCTTTGTCTAATAGACAAGGCAGATCACGAATGACTTAACATTCGAAAAAACAGATTCACCCCATGAAGAGGCGACCTGTTTAAAGAAGTAGAGCCGACCGGAATGGTCGGAAAGGACACTTACATCAGCATCTTGAAAATCTTTGAAATTAGCATCACCCAGAATGATTGAAGATTTAGAGAAATCGATGCTGTCGCTGGCTCTGGACACTTTCGATTGATTTGAGACTTTTCAGGAACAATGGATCCAAAGAGGTCAGATTGGGAAAGTAATTTTTGTTGCTGGCTTGGATCGTCCTTGGTTTGTATGCTGGTAGAGACAGAAGAAGGCTTGGAGAGTGAAGTTGAAGAGCACTCGTTTGACACCAGGTCCTCTGTAGACTCGTCTAAATCCACTGTCTGTCTGGGCGCCGTAGTAACAGAATCACACTTGATACCCGCGGAAGATGGCTCAGTATCGGCATGCCCTGGTCTTTCAAGAGCTCCAACGGAAATTGAAGTGCGAGAAACGGATTGGTCGATGGCGATGATAGAGTCACCAGTTTCCAGTTGAGGAGTATGTTCAACAGATGTAGAAGTTTGAGTTCCTTGATCCTTGAGCAAGGTGAGACCAACGGAGGCAGGAGCGGTCTCAAACCTGGGTGTTTCAGCATGCGTGAAATCTTCGATCTTCTGGTGTGCACGTATGATGGATATAGCCTCATCCAACTCCTTGTCTGATAGCTTCTCACGGAGCTGTTTCCTGGCCCATCTAATGATGAATTGAATAGAGGTTTCCAGCTGCTGCCTTGGCAAGGGTGTACTTGAGATCAACTCTATGGAGTCCAACAGAACCCTATCATAATGTTTCTTGAGCACCTCGAGCGTTGAGTCACACCATGCCCTTGAGATGAGGTCCATCTCGGCCTTGAGGTAGTCGTTCTTGAAAGCTGGACTTACGGAATCGCAAACGATGGCTGCCTTTTTCTTGAGAGATGGTGGAAGACCTAGTCTCAATACATTGCGATGGTGGATTGACTTGATTATAGCAAACTGCTCCTTAGTAACT
>CAJQUW010016171.1:0-79131 GCA_907163375.1 Prostheceraeus crozeri
CAATTATTGAACCTCCAGTTTTAGTTGATGTTTCTGATGTTTTCTGAGATTCCTGTCCGTGATTCTTCTGCACTGCAATAATCAGTCACGATTTTATATCACGGCGTTGTACGTGGCAAGGCATCGATCCACAGTGCAACCTAACAAAGGATCAACAGAGATGTTCAGTCGGGTTTTAAACCCGAGGTAAGGCTCAGGTAAGGCAAAGAAATTCGGATTTGACAAAAAATCGCCATATTCTGAGTACCGATGTGCCATAACTAAATGATACATAAAGCGAATGAAGCAGCTTTAAAAAGCGGTTTTTTTAAATTAAAAATCTGGCAAGAAGATTGCGGCAATGATATTTCACTGATCAGCGAATAGTTGACAACAAATATATTCTTCTATGTAGATGTAATGTTACACTTTTTTGATTAAATTAGTTTTTTGTGTGAGAATGTGATATTTTTCCATCAGACAGAGATTACATTTTGTTTTACCACATTTATACGGTGATGTTTCACAAATAATTATTGTTCCCCATTTGATGTTGTAATTTTTGCTGTTGTTCTTCAATGTCCAAATAAATTTCGACAATGCAGTTTCGTTTTTCATGTCTGATGTCCGTGAAAGACTTTCTGTGATTGTGATCTCTCGTTTTGAAGCTGTTTTCTGTTTGACCGATGTATAAATGTTTTTTGCCATCTTCTGTTTTATATACACGTATATGGAATACAATGGAATACATGGGACATAATTATTATATGTATATCCATATTTTATTTTCTTACATTTCAAATTGCTTGATCTGTGCTCGATTACGGTTAGGCTACTTCGAAAGGGAGATTTCAGGTTTGTAGAAGCTATTCTGCATATTAACGCATTAGCTTCTTGCATTGGGTCAGTTAAATTCCTGAAATACAGGGTGGGCTTTAAATCTTTCCCTGATTGCGACAATCAATATTATGATGTTTTATTCGAAGTATAGATTCTTTGACGATGCCGTTCGTAAGCTCAGACGTCAAAGTTTTGGTTAGGTCACTTTAGAAGTACCGTATCAATCAATTCATACATGAAATTTCAACTTAATCAATTCTTATCAATTGATAATAATTTCTGATTCCGATAAAGATATCTTTGAAATCTCTTAGCATGATAATGAATAATTGTTGATAAAAACGATAATTCTTGAGTACATATTAAAATCAATCAAGTCATATAGTTAACATTCTGATCTCGTTTTGTTGATATTCGATTGAACACATATTGCATAAAATGAGCATGATATCATTTCATATTTGACTTGCCGTCTCTCTCGTCATTCAATTTTTTTCATCTTGTTGAACATTCATTTGTCGTCCGTGATAATCTGTCTAACATGGCATCTATGGTGGAGAAAGCTCAATGCGTTCTATGGTTTCATGAAACTAATTCTCCGATAACTGTACAAAGGTATTTCCGATCACATTACGGCCGATCTCCTCCGGATGTGAAAAGCATAAAGAACTGGTACGAAAAGTTCAAAGAGACTGGGAGCGTTGGCAATCTCAATAGAAGAGGGAAACCAACAGCAAGTGGAGAAGTGGTTGAGTCAGTACGCAGTTCTTTTGAGAGGAGTCCAACGAAATTAACTCAAAGAGCTTCACAAGAAATTGGTATTCCACACACTACCGTAATCAAAATTCTGCCCAAACGATTGCAATTCCGAGCCTACAAGATACAAATGGTTCAAGCCTTGCAATCCAATGATCGTCCTCAACGTGCAGCCTTTGCAGAGGATATTCTTCACAGAATTGACTCAAACAATGAATACCTCCAGTACACTGCTTTTTCTGATGAGGCTGCGCTTCACTTATCAGGCAAAATTAATCGGCACAACTTACGAATCTGGGGATCTGAGAATCCACATGTTGTGATGGAGCACCGGAGAGACAGTGCAAAGGTGAATGTGTGGTGTTGTCTGATGCACAACAGAGTTATTGGACCCTTCTTTTTTGCGGAATCGACAATTTCTGCCAACGTCTCCCTGGACATGTTGCAACATTTTGTCGTTCCGCAGCTCGCAGACTATCAACCAAACATTGTCTTTCAACAAGAAGGAGCTCCTCCACATTGGGGCAGACGTGTGCGAGATTTTCTGGACGAAGCTTTCCCGAACAGATGGATAGGGCGGGATGGACCAATACCATGGCCACCGCGCTCGCCTGACATCACCCCGTTGGACTTCTTCCTATGGAGCTACGTAAAAGTCAGTGTTTATCGCTCACCTGTTCGTGATCTCGAAGCACTCAAATTACGGATTCGGGAAGCGATAGCGACCGTAAGTCTTGAGATGCTGGAAAGCACTTGGAGAGAAATTGATTATCGCTTGGATGTGCTCCGAGCTACGAAAGGAGCTCATGTTGAGGTGCATTGACAGTAGTTGAAATCAAATTGAATAAAAGATATTGGATGAAAAAAAATGTTTTGCTCTAATAAAGGCTGAAATTGATAAGAATTGATTAAGTTGAAATTTTATGCATGAATTAATTGATACGGTACTTCTAAAGTGATCAAAACAAAAAAAGTTTGACGTCTGAGCTTGCGAACGGCATCGTCAAAGAATCTATATTTTGAATAAAACATCAAAATATTAATTGTCGCAATCAGGGAAAGACTTTATGCTCACCCTGTATTTTGTGATTTGAATATATCATACACTGAGCCGCTAGAAATATTTTTAATGAATGAATTTAGTTTGGCCTATACATGCATGTTTAATTAAATCATTATGTAATAAATCTAAATGATAAGATTACATGAAGTTAGTATTCTAATATTTAGAAATTATTTCATAAATGACATTCATTCAAATTTCAAAGTGTACATAATTTAGCAAACAACTAGAAACTGCTGACCCACAAGGAATCATTGCAAAGTCTTCCTACATTGCAGGCGGGTTAGGAACTCGTAATTTACTTGTTATAACACTTTTAATAAGGGAAGCATGCAATTTATGCATTCACATTAATGGCCGTTTCAAAACCAAACGTCACAACTAATAGACTGTCAATCTCTTTAGTTATGTGAGATTTCGTCCTTTTTTGCGCATTTGTTTTTGTTTTTCCTTTCCCTGAAGCTCTAGGGGGTCGATACAGTTTTTTCTGCTACCGTCTGAAAATCGGTGTCTCTACTTTGTGTTTACCTACCCTCGTTGTCTCCATCTGCAGTTCACGGAGTATAATGAATTTAAAACGCTAGAGATTTTATGTTCATAATTTTATGTCGCTTGAGATTTGATTCCGCAGTTTTTCTGTTGGCCCCCTATAGCAACTTGCCCCGTGTAACAACTAGCTCCGGTCTACCTTAATACGGAATAAAATGTAGTATTTAGAACGCGATGGAGCTCCGCAATAGACAGATGTCTATGACCGACGACCGACATCTAGGTCCCTGTTACAACTGCTACCCACCACATTTGCAATTTCACTTCTACTCTTACGTGACTATTGGTCCACAAGATGTGTGTTAGAGATCCGCATTGTGTGTTATGCATATCAGCAGCATGTACATGCATATTAGAAATGCTTATTACCCCCAGTCCATAATATCATTATGGACAGCGGACAGTAGATAATTCCGCTCATATAAACCATGTTAACGTACAAACAATTATGTTCAAGAACAGCATCTGCATGAAATAAATGACAATCATTTCGTCATTCCTAATTGGTGATTGATAAATATATCCTGTTAACGTACAAGACAATGATAATGATAATTCTAAACATATAATGCAACTTTAAATAACAGTATTGAAAGCACTCTCATTCTGCATTAATGTATGAAAACATTTTTATGATTTTTTTGAATGCATGGTTAACACCTAACACATTTGTTGGCTGACACTTTCCATATCTTTATGATATTTAAGGTGCACTAGAACAATTATTTGCATTATTGGCCCACTCAACTATCTGACAATGAAACTCTTGAAATTGCCTCTCTGTATTGTCTCATGCCGTAAGTCCACCTTTTCCTATTAAAAACACACCTACCTATCGTCAATTATCTGACGGTTGAATATATACACATGAATTGTCTTGTCATTGCACGAATAATCCTTTATTAGATAATGTAGGTAGGTTGAAAAGCATATGCCTGGCTTGCTCTGACAACAAGTATTAATATAAGTCTTTTGGCTCAAAACATGCTTTAGTGGTTCTATTTTGGATATAAATAAGCGAGGTTGTTTCTTTTCATTGACTATTGTCCATCACTCGTTGTTTAAGAAACCCTTTTTACCCCGTTTTAAGAAACCCTCCTCATACCTCAACTTCAAGTCTTATTCTAGCTACTCTAACTAAACTATTTCTTTATTCTGCAATGATAATGGTCCAGGCGAAGCATATGCGAATATCATGGTTTTGATTAGTCTTCCTCACACATCTCACATGCATTATGCACTTTAAAAGATTTCTTGTCGTGCAATCTTCATGTGCCAGTAGCTGACATTTGAGGCATTGCAATCAAACATTGCATCTTCCACTGTCATTGATTAGTCACTTTCCAATAGAATGTTTAGACGGTGGAGATCTAATCAACAAGTGTTCAATAAGTCACGTGGTTACAATCTGCAACGAAGAAAAGGTTATTTAAATACTACGTATAAACAATTAAGCAATAGGTAATGTTAGTTAAATATCTTTAAGAAATAAGAGCTACCATTATAACCTAATGTTCGGTTAAGCAATGGGTTGCTACTAAACATTTTTATAGATTCAACAATACTAATCTCAAAGTCCGAGTTTCCACGGTAAATGATTTTAAAGCAATCATTGTAGTTACGAAAACAATGGTTACATTGTTCTATGTGTTTTGCAATGGCACTATTGCCACTTAAGTGTTCAAGTTTACGTTGATGCAGACGTCTTTTGGTTTTGCCAATATATTGGCAATCTGGATCAACCTGACATTGAAAGCAATAGACAGAACGCGATTGCATGTCTGGACCTAACTTACTTTTAAGGGAGAAATGTCTTCCAGTTTTGAACGAGGTCATCCAGAAAAGGTAATTCTTTATTACCCACTTCTGATGTAAAGTGCAAGTTACTGTGTTGAATATTTAGAAAATTATGGAATACATCTATGTGTTGTTCATTGTTAAATACAGCTATGATATCATCCACATAACGACGATACACAACAGGAGAGAAAGGTAAGTCCTGCCATTTATGTTCTAGATTAGCTAAGAAGATGTTAGCGAGGGTTGGACCCAACGGGCTACCCATACTTACACCATCCACCTGTTGGTATACGGTGTCATTCATAAGAAAGCAACCAGACGTGGCAAATTTTAATAAGTCTTTAAATACTTTTTCTTCGTACTTCGGTTTATTGGCATTACTAGGTGAGTACACTAATTTAGTTGCAATGTTGATTGCTTCAGTTACGGGTACGTCGGTAAATAAGTTTTCGACGTCAAAACTCACAAGGGTGCTATGACGGTTTATTTTATGTTTAACATCATCTAATACACTAATGAAATCATTAGTTGATTTCAACATAAAGTCATCATTGATATGTGGTTTAATTAAATTGTCTAAGTATTTAGCTAATTTATAATTAGCAGCACCAATAGTACTAACTATCGGTCGAACAGAGTAGTTGTTCTTATGTACTTTTACGGTACCATAGACACGTGCTATGTTACCACCAGAAGGCAGTATGTCCTTATAAACGCTGTCATCAACTTTATTTTTTACATATTTATTGAGATAGCGAGATAATTTATTTTCCTCGATACAAACAGGATGTTTTTTAATATAATTTTCATTAGGTACAGGAAGTATTTTAAATTAAGAAGAATCACTCAATATCCCATTAAGTTTATGATTATAGTCATCAGTATCTACAAGCACGATACCTTGACCTTTATCAAAAGAACGAATCTTTAAGTTACGAATCTTAGATAGTCTATTTAAAGTCATGTGTAACATACGGTTACGTTTACTTTTCAAAGTGTCATTGCAGTTATCTTCGAATTCCTTCAGTGAGTGTATTATATCTATTTTTATTTCTTTGGTCCAGTTAGGATCATTGCGTGGTACGCCACACATTGATTTTTCCAGTTCATATTTCATTTTATCTAAATCAAGGTGTCTAGGAGCAATAGGATTTTTTAAACCATACCGTAATGCTTCACGTTCAAACAGAGAGAGTGAATGGCTACTAAGGTTAATGATGCAATCAGGGGTTGCAGTCCTTTGTTCAAGCCAAAGTTTACTTAATTTACTACGATGAGATTCTTTTACTTGTAGGAGAGAGTTATTGACATGTTTGTAAATAGCCAATTTTAACGTGAGAATACGAAACCACGATAATTGACTCGAAATGTGAGTGGTAAGATTTTGGAGTTTAAATTTATTGTGTTTCAATTTTTTATTCAAGAATTTTATATGCGATGTGATGGCTAATTTGTTGAATTCATCAACATCAGAAGTGGGTAATAAAGAATTACCTTTTCTGGATGTCCTTCTGAAAATGATGAGGACAATGTACTTACTGAGATTTATCGTAAACCTACCTTTACAGGTCTTTTACTGAATTTCAATGCTTCATGTCCTCGCAGTTGGAAAAACACTCTAGTATTAGGCATGCTTCATCGTGCTTACAATGTATCCACCAATTGGAATCTATTCCATAATGAATGTAGTAAAATTACCAATACTATCTTAAGTAGAAATGGCTATCGATTGCAATTAATTCAATCAACAATTAACAAATTTATAGGTCGTAAATTAAACAATTCTTCACGCGTAACAATTGATAATGACTTCAATAAAATAATCAAAATCCCCTTCGTGGGTTATGCATCACAGAAATTTAGTAATAAGTTAGTAAAAATATTTCGTAAACTTAACTTGGAATGCAAGGTTGTTATGACCTCGTTCAAAACTGGAAGACATTTCTCCCTTAAAAGTAAGTTAGGTCCAGACATGCAATCGCGTTCTGTCTATTGCTTTCAATGTCAGGTTGATCCAGATTGCCAATATATTGGCAAAACCAAAAGACGTCTGCATCAACGTAAACTTGAACACTTAAGTGGCAATAGTGCCATTGCAAAACACATAGAACAATGTAACCATTGTTTTCGTAACTACAATGATTGCTTTAAAATCATTTACCGTGGAAACTCGGACTTTGAGATTAGTATTGTTGAATCTATAAAAATGTTTAGTAGCAACCCATTGCTTAACCGAACATTAGGTTATAATGATAGCTCTTATTTCTTAAAGATATTTAACTAACATTACCTATTGCTTAATTGTTTATACGTAGTATTTAAATAACCTTTTCTTCGTTGCAGATTGTAACCACGTGACTTATTGAACACTTGTTCACTTTCCAATACGTTTTCTATCGAATATAATTCGCTACATGCCACTAAGGAACATTCGATTTTCGTAAACGGGACATCAATAAAAAGGCAGTAATGAAATCGAAAATAGTGCAGGTTGAAGTCATGACAGTTGATATCTACTCTTACATTTTCTACTTTGAAAATATCTATATGATATTCGATACCGTCAGAAGACCTTTTCACTTTTGATTTTTACTATTTTACATTTGTGAAAATATTACATCAAAAGTAGCAAAACCATAATAAAACTCATTGTATGTTATAGAGAAATTAAGCAGATACAACGCTTTTTGAACCTAATATTTTGCTATAAGCATACTACTCAGAAGGTTGGAATATTCTAAATTGACGATGACTTCTGAGAAATCAATGGGGTGTTTTACACTCCTATGCGAAGGGATCCATTGAAGTATGCTTTTTACAGATTTATAATGTTCTTCATTCATTGTTCTTATCTTTTAAAATATGATATCCAAGATTGTGCGTGCTGGTTTTGACAACTTGCAACCGCATGCTTATAACCAGCTTTCATAACTGTCATTCACTGATGTTCAAATTGATTTATTAACCAGTAATTGTAGATCGATGCAATGATGTACGAATGAAGTTAACATAGGACACAATAATTATTACAACTGTTGTTCTAAACGAGACATGGCCTCCTGCATGCATAAAAGAGCAAAGCGAATAGTTTTGAAACTATGACTTATAGCTGACTTTTAAATCTGGTTCTCAAACATTTGAATAGCATGATGCTTGTGTCTATAAACTTGGCTTTAAAACAATAAACAATAATTTTAAACAAGTATTGTGAATCCCTGTCCCACACATCTCAATGGTTTCAATTGCCATGCTATCAAGCATAAATTGATAAAAAAGCCTTTTCTTTATTCCACACCCTTATTCTTTTTGTGCTGAGGGAAGAATGCAGAGAACATCAATTTGAAGGTCATTATGATTGAAAGGTTTGAACCCCTACCACACGAAGAGCATGCACACTCTACATTCTGTCACAAGGCCACACTGCAAGTTTAAACTTGGAGGCAGGTTGAACTTCCACGTTCTCATCCGGGCACAGCAAAATTCATTCATATGTTATTTATTAATGACATTATTAATTCATTTCATGAATTATTATGTTAATTATTCACATGCTGTGTTAGCGTGTTAGCGTGCGGTCGTATTTTCTATAGCTCTCGTCTATTATCGAATTTTCACTGTTATCATAGTTTTAAGTAATCGTTTCCCGTAGTTTTTGATATCGTAGTGGTCCTTATTGTGTTTGCAGTCTTTTGGTGCTAGTTTTGCTGTTGTTTTCTGATTTTTTCCTTTTTTGTAGCAATTTTTTATATAGTAGAGAACCCCTATTGCGTTGATTTTGGTGAGCTGACTTCACTGCCTTTGTGAAGCAACAATTTCACTCCAACCGTCCGAAGACTTTCTATTCAACTTCGTATTGATTTACCTAGACAAGTAAGACATCAAACTGTTCGACTTTGCCATATTTTATTGTTATTGTACATAGAAATCTGATCTTTCCGCTAACTTTTCTGAAATTTCATAATGATTATGTTGCAACCAGTGTCTCCGTCAAAACCTAGCGATCGCCAGTGTGGGGCTTGCAGAGATTCTATTTCGGAATTGGACATTCATGTGACTTGTGAAAAGTGTGATTTGCTCTTCCATTCCTATTGTACGAAACTGCCATCGTATGAATTTATTAAGTATATAAAAACAAAACGGATATATACTTGTGACACTTGCATGTTCAAAATTTATCCTACTGACATCCAGAACATAGCGAAACAAAATGAATCACATCAAAATCAACAAAACAAAGAAGAACTAGATTGTGAAGCCGAATTCGATAGAATGAAGCAAAGACATCATCGAGAAAGAGAAGATTTGCTGACATCAATAAATACTTATGAGCAAGAAATGAAGAAAAAGGATGAAGAAATTAGAAACTTACAAGCAGAAATCATACAGATGCGGTTGGCGGAAATCGATGCCAGAAGGATAGAAGCAAATAAAAGCCAAGAAAAGAAAGACAATGAAAGCGAAGACTCTGACGAAGAAGATTGTACAAATAAAGAAGACGATGACGTTGAAGACACAGAATATTACTTGAAGCAAATCAATATAAAAATAAGAAAAATGGGCGACAACATCAATGAAATTCATTCAACGGTTAACGCAATACGCGCAATACGCAATACGCAGAACGCTTCAGAACGGTACGAGTAAGCCCACCAAAGTCCAGTTTCCCTAAATTCATACCAATAAATACAACAACAAGCCAATCTCCGCAAGCAGAACAACGTCCTATTGAAGCAGATCGAGTTAACCAGCAGGAAGTTCAACGTTTGCATCAACGGTCATCTCATCAAAGGCCGCCTCAACACCAAAGCTCTTTGAAATTCAAGTCATGTTACACTTGCGGTAGACGTGGGCACCTCTCGTGGAATTGCTGGTTTAACAACAACTACAACATGAGACCACAACCAAGAAGATATCCTGGACAGTATACTCATAGAAGAACAATGCCATATAGAAGACAATGGAGAAATTTCAGACACGATGGAAATTATGAGTGGGCTAACGAAAGAAGATACCCAAGAAATCCATATCATGATCAAAGACCACACGGAAGACGACAACATCAATTTTATGAGAGCAGAAATTATCGAAGAGAAAATGATCAATTTCCTGAAGAAAGAATAAGACCATTGTCGCCAAACCAACATCAACAACAAAACACTCATTATAGAACAAACAATAGAATAGAACAAGAATAGAATAGAATAGAACAAACTACACAAATCATTCAACACGTTCTAATTACAATAATAACCGTTATTTTTGATGAAGTAAAGGAAGGAGAGGAGGAAAAAACTGCTGTTGAAAAGAAACAGACAAAGCATGCTAAAATAGAATTATTCGATGTCAATATTAATGGATTAAATGAGGATAAAATAAAAAATGAGGACTTTTTACATGATATTCAGGAACCTAATATCATATGTCTAACAGAAACACATTTGACTCGTACCCAAGCTCAACCGGTGTTTGAAAATTGCTACGGTCTTCATACAATAGCCAATAGAAACATCAATCGCGGGAGAAATATAAAAGGTGTCTCGATATATAAAAGAAACTGATGATATTTCAATGCTAGATATTGAAAGTTTGATTAAAGAAAGAGGAATCTCCAAATACTCAAATTAAAAAGTACTCATTGGAATAATTTAGAACATATATTCCTGATTGTTTGTTATGTAGATAACCGAGATTCAAAATACAAAGACAGAGAAATATATGAAAATATTAAGCAATACATGATCCAATTTAGAATGGAAAACATAATAATGATCGGGGATTTCAATGGTCGTATTGGCAATGAAACAAACTATGTCACTTGTACACTTCCAGAAAGAAAGTCAGATGACGTTTTGATAAATCCGATGGGCCGAAATTTAATTAACTTTTGTAATGAAACTTCTTTGATAATTGCAAATGGTAGGTTAGAAAATAATTCTGAGGGTAGATGCACTTATTATAGAACTCAAAATGACGAGATACGTAAATCAGTAATTGACTTCCTTCTTATATCGGAATCAATAGTAAATAATCTTAATTCCTTTCAAATAATGGAACCAACCGGTTCCATATACGGATCACTCTCCAATGATAATAGAATTAAAAATAAAATTGATATCAGAATTTGAGGAACAAAATCATCAACCTGATCAAGATTGCCATCATACCAAAGTAATCAAACCTCATAAATGGAAAAGCGATATGAAAAATAGCTTTAACCATAAAAAGTTTATTGAAAGATGTAAAGGTCTAAACAAAAAAATTTTGAAAAATGATCTATCGGTTGAAAATATCTATAATGAACTAAGCAAAATTAATTCGATTTGCATAAAAAAATATCAAAAAGCCAATTCGAAAAGTTTTTCTTTCAAGTGAAACACGAAAATTTAGAAAATGTTATAGGAAGAATGTTTCTCAATGGAAAGAATTCCCAACAGCTGAAAATTTATGTAGACTGATGGAAAGTAAAAGAATCTTAAATAAAAAAGTGAAAGTGGATAGAAGACTGGAAAAGATAAATAAATTAAGAAATTTAAGAAATGCAAGAAAAAATAATGATCATAAAGGATATTGGCAACTGATAAATGAAAATAAAACTGTTAAAAAAACTAACCGCAAATGTGTATTAAAGGCTTCAGATTTTTATTCCTACATTGTAGCTAATGACTTAAAGGTATCAAGCAGTACATGTTTGTCTTGCAACAGTCTACCAAAAATATTACAAGGCCAAGTAAATGCTGATAATCTAAATAATATAATTACAAAAACTGAAATTGTAAATGCTCTTAAAGAATCCAAGTCACAGAAAACAAGTGGCCCTGACAGAATAACTTATGAAGCATTAAAGATATGTGAAGAAGAGACAATTGATACTCTAGAAACGCTGTATAGCTATGTACTGAATAATGCTGATGAAATTCCTTGGAGAAGTAGTTGGATTACACCAATATTCAAAAAAGGAAATAGAGCTGATCCAAATTCATATCGATATATCAACCTATCATCCTGCATAGAGAAGATTCTGACGAGAATTACAAATATGCGACTCAACAATTGGTTAATGGAAAATAACGTTATTAAGAAGAATCAAACCGGTTTTAAAAAGGGAAGTTCCGCATTGGATAACGTGCTAATTATCGAGGAAATTATGCAAATTTATAAGAATATAAAACAGCCATTATTTCTAGGTTTCGTTGATTTGTCGAAGGCTTTTGATTCCATTCCGAAAAAGAGATTGATTGATAAGTTAAAAAGTTTGATGCCCGAAAGTAAAATTTTGTCATTGATCGTAAACACCATTATCAATAAAGAATACAAAATTTTACATTGCGGCAAAGAAACACAATCCTTCAAACTTGAAAATGATATTCCACAGGGAGATGTTCTATCACCAACTTTATTCAGTATTTACATAAATGACTTTATTGATATCTTAAATGATAACAAAGACACGATTGATCCAGTAAGACTATTTGATTTGGAAATGTCATCAGTCATATATGCGGATGACATATTGCTCATGAGCGAAAGCATGCATGGTTTGAAAAGTCAATTTAAATTTCTTTACAAATATTGTACAGATAATGGCCTTAGCATTAATTATGATAAGACTAAAATCATGACTCACAATATAGCTACTAAAATAGACAGAATTGACATCGTTCTTGATGAAAAATTGACATCCATAGAAGTAGTTGACAAATATAAGTATTTAGGAATGTGGATATCAAAAAGTAACAAAATTCATTTGGAACAATTGACAACTAAAGGAAAGCAAGCCTCCTATCTAGCAGCTAAACAGCTAAAAGAGTTTGGACAAGTTACTGGAGATATTTTAAAGAATACATTTGAGATGCTTACGTTATCAAAAATGAAGTACTGTGACGAATTCTGTTTCTTTAATAATTTAAAAAGTTTAGATCAAATTCAATATCAATTTTACAAAAGATATTACCGTCTAAAGCAGACTACACCCAATTATTGTCTCATTGGTGAATTTGGAATATGTCCTATGGATGCTCATTTCTCGAAGGCAGCTATGTGTTATTGGATAAAAGTAATTACGAGAAATGAAAGAAGTTTGATAAAAGAAGTATATGATGCAATATATCTCAATATGACTTCAGATGGTCATGATAGTAGATATACATGGTGCTGGCGAATAAGGCAGTTACTTACAAAACTCAGCCTGACAAATCTATGGGACGAACAGGTAACGGCTGATAAAGGAAAACATTTGAGACTTGCAAAAAATCGAGTGACCCATTACTTTAGAGAAGTGATAATTCGAAAGTGGAGACTCTATATCATTTCATGATAGAATGCTCACTATATCAAAATTTACGACAAGAAACAGCGCCTTTGTTATGCAACTGTAGCAATACAACAGAATTCAATAAATTGATGAATATTTTAACTCCGAAACTGGTAAAATCCATCGCGAGGTTTCTCAAAAAAGCAAACGACTTGCGAACGATAACTAAGGAAATCACTAATCAATAAATATGAAATCTGGAAATTTATTTTCGTCAATTCTCCTCTCCTTCCTGTTCAGAATATGTTTCAACAACACCGACCGCACGCTGTTTTCTGCCATCAAGCTAATTTTTTTGTGGATATTATGTGAGCACACATGCTCCTGTTTTCCAATGTTCTTGGAAATAAACATTTTTGACTTTTGACATATAAAACTGTTTGTTCGGCTTAATCAAGGGAACTGAAAATTTCACAGTGCAGACAGATACATTTCACATGCAATCGAAGTCATTTGCCAAGGCAATGTAGGTAGAGAGATCATATCACTTAAATAGAGAAAGTTTGTGGCAGATAGATGAGAAAATAATTAAGACCACTAATTAAGCAAGACAGAAGAAACATAGAAATAGCCACACCAAAGTTTGAAACCCTATGTATTAACCTCAGTAGACACTCTAAAGATTCATCAAGACCCTTTGGAAAGTGAGGATTTTGATCACCGTGCTCCATCTTAAGATCAAGCACAGAGAAAGGAGTAATAAGGAAGACAATTTGATACTCATTAATGTCGTACTGCCATTCGGTTTACATGCACGTATTTCACCACCTATAATGTCAAAGTAGGCCCACGTTTTAAATTCGTTTGAATTCTGTTCATGATTGTCATAATGTGAGTGAACATATCGAATTGTTCATGAGCATAATAAAATGTGTGGCATTTCTATACTTCACATCGCAGTTTTGATAAGCACCTCAGAAGCTTGATAGTGCGTCGATCAATATGGCCCACTATACACCATGGTGGCAGAACCAGGATATTGTTCTTTGCGTCTCAAGTATAATTGCCCACTGTCTTGTGGAGCATGTCAACGTGAGTGGACTATAATTGGAATAACAATTATTGGAATTTAGAATCTTCTGAAATTTTAATAACATCTCAATTTTGCATGTTTTCAGTGATACGTTGCCAATTCGCGGTTGAACGCTCAATTGCGCGCTCAATCCACAACTAATTAAGTGCGATCGCAAGCCAACGCGGTTATTTCCAGTGTATCGCGCGCGAAATTGAGCACAATAATAAAGTTGAGCGGTGTGCGCTCATTCGCACGAGTTCGCCTACAAATATGAATGCGATTAACTCTGGAATGTGGCCTTTTTATGTGAAAGTTCACTCGAATCTCGTTAATTCGTGTTTGTTCGGGTGCGAATCACGCCATAATTCGCGCAAAATCACAATAATTTTGAACGTAAAAATAGCTGCGATCGCTCGCGATCGCACTTGGTAATTGAGCGCGAATAAGCGCGCACTGGAGACTAGTGATTTCAAACATTATATGTAGAGTGGCAAATGCATATTTGGATTTATGTAACATCATATCATTCTTTCTGCTAGTCTTGACATCCAATTCAATTTAAGGGCACTTCTCTCTGTTGTGCTCAACATTCATGCAAAAGCACAGTGATAATAGTGTAATGTGATTGTGCAAAAAAGATTTTTAATCATGTATAAAGCAGTTATGCAAAATGTTATACAAATCAAGCGGGATATGGCAAATTCAAGATGACATCAAAAATATCGCATTTAATGATTATTGTCGGTGATTACATTTGTGGCAACGTGTTAAAATAACGCAGCTTATCCAAGTAGGCTACTTATTGTTGCATACATAGCCATATTTGCATATCCTACAAGCATTTCAATTTTTGATGGAAATTCTTTATAATTACTTGCGAATACTAATCATTAATAAATGTACTAGCTGCAAAAAATTGCTGAATCTCGTATCCTTCTATTTTTCATTTCTTTTTCATTTTCAGATACTACTAAGACATTAATGGCTCTTGGACGACAACACTGAGATGTGTGCTGGAAAGATCTAGGATATTTCGAACATCACTTCCCCAACATCAAACCATTATGCGAAAAGTCCTGCAATCTTTGTTGAATTATGTCTTTCACACCTCGATGAAGATGTTCATTCCATGAAGGACTTGAGAATTATGATAATTTTAACTTGACGATGAATTTGATGTAGACCTAGATTTAATCTCATTTCTGAATTGTAAAATGTAAAAGTTTCAGAAAAATTATTGTTTTCAAATTAAAAGTCAACAGTCTGAGAAAGGGATACTAAGGGCTTGGACGTGCATAGAAAATGTTCCGTTGGTTTAATGATGAATGATAACAACTAGCGATCGGGAGATAAAAGTCTCATTCTTGCTATAAATCTGCAGAACTACGGAGTTGAATATAATTGGGCCTTAGCATCTTGATTTTAGCTTTCATGACACAAACTCAGAAGCATACGCCGAAGTGCACAGTGAATATGACCAACAATGAGTCTAATACAGATGTAGAGCGGCAGCCCAGAGCACTTGTTCAATGGAAAAGGGTAGAAGGTCTATTTGGAGGTGATGATTACAAAAACACATTCAAGAATATGCCATAAATGATATTCTTAGATATCCCATAATATGCCATCAATGAAAATGTCTTTTGGGTAGAAGGACCTGGTGATCTACTTATGAAACATCACACCTCCGAATTCATTCATCCTCTAGGTCTGTGTGGGCTGGACGCGTGAAGTCGAGTATATGATCAATGAAAATCAGGCAAATATATGCATTTTTACCCGCAAAATATTTAACAATCATGAACTAAATACTTCACACTGTGATTGTTGGAATTGCTAAAATAATCACGATTAAAATTAACTACAAAAATTGAAATGCTAAATTAGATTTCTAATTTGAAGTTTTGAAAAGCAAAATTGAAAGCATGATACATGTATTTCCAGAATGCCGCAGTGCACATGCAAAGGTGGCATATTCTCATTGACCAACCAGACATTAAAAGATCAAAGCTTATCTAATAAAGGTACGTTTATGGTTCACTTTGAATACGGATTTAAAGCGAAATCCAAGATATCGGTAAACTCTGTGAAATCGGTAGACAAGTATGTCATCGGCATTATATTTCAACGGTCATGTATCCAATGGCAACCGATTTTAACTACATTCAATATAGAGCGTAAATATATCGGTAGAGAACTCTGTAGCGTTAGAATTGCACCGATATCTCAAGTAGTAAAATGGCAGGTAGAGATGATGCAAATGAGAAATTGATATGCGAAGTGCAGAATCCGATATCAGAAAGAAGTATAAACACCACATAATCACCGACTAAAATCGATGTCCATCTGCAGAGTCTACAGATGAATGCTGAAGATTGTCAAGACATGCTTAAATGATTTGCAGAGTTACCGATTTGAATATAAATGTGCCTTAACATCTGGCTTTCAAGACACAACAAACGCAAAAGCATACGCTGAAGTGCTGCAGTGAATGCGACTTACAATGAGGCTTATACAGATGTAGAGCGGTAGTCCAGAGCAGTTGTTCAGTGGAAAGAGGGTGGAAAGTCTGAGTATTTGGAGGTGATGATTACAGAATGACATTCAAGAATATCTATTCCTGCTGGATTACACCAGGGGAAAAGACCCCCTTCCTTCCGACCCCCCTACGTGCATGACATCTATTGAATTTATTCAATGCAACAATGGCACGGCTACCAACAGTCTCAAGACATTCCTTAGACTGAACTAGCAATGACAGCAATTATTGACAGCACACTCTCGATGCTTGATTCGGTCCGTCTCTTACTTTGTTTGGTCCGTCTATAGAAAATGTTGGTTGAGCCTTTCCAAGGAACTTAATATGTCCTTGGCCTTTCTAAGATGTCGCTCAGATTCTTTAACTGAAGGAGATAAGTACTCATCAAAACGTACGTGTATTTCCTTCCCTCGTAATGAGCATAATTGCACAAACAATTCCCACGCAAGTGACCCTTACGGCAACATGATATGAGAGACAAGGTTCTCATGCAGAGGAAGTCCACCATCCACAATCGTTGCGTTTATTGATGGTGGATTTATATTATTTAAAATTGTCTCTTGTTCAGCTTCATGCAGGGTTGAAGTTTTGCCGGCAAGTGGTAAAAACCAGGTAAACACCGACTAAGAATTCCGAAATATAGGTCTACATGCATCTAATGAAATAATCGACGAAGATTTGGGGTTTGACTCTGACGAGACCTGAGAGAATCTTTCCACCTTGCAAAGCAATTTAAATTTCGACATAGATAATAGCCTTTGATAACATTTTACATCATGATCAACAGATGCTATTACTTGATTTTATTATGGTTTCACGAGTCCACGACCCATTTCTTGAGCCTTATCAGACAAGATTCGACTTCAGCACCACTTATTATCCAGGTAATGAAAGTCAATAAATGCTCCCGAAAACATAATCAAATGAATGTCATTCTAAGCAAAAAGGCAACGATAGATATCGATGGATCTCAGATCCAAAGTATAAGAACGAGTCACTTTTATTAGAAATCGGGAGCTACTAACTTAGATATAAATCAGCTCCAAGTCTTCATTGTTGTAGCAGAGAATGAAAATTTGGTAGAACATACAGCAACAAGTGCGGCTCGTCAAAGGCAAATAGAAATCTTCGCAATAAAGTCTTATAGTATAGCGTACATGTTAAAACAGCTTCTTCTAATTGTCAGTAAAGAAAATATTCTGAAACCTACACAACTGGTGGAATCTGAGAAGGAGAAACGATATTGATGATTGGTGATATCGCATCGATGAGCAAAAGGCCGCTTCAACGACAAACGATGAAATTTACATACATTCATTGTGACGCTTTTGAAGTCATTCAGAGAAGAGTCATCCATATGATAGAACACATTCCACTCAAATGCCACAATTACAATTATGAAGGCTTTTTGATGAAACATGGACTAGAAAACTGAGCACCAGACGTTTTATCACATGTCAAGGCCAATTTCAGAGATTACCGACGATCCTGAGAGAAAGAATGACACAGCGCTCGAGTGAGACGACATCAAGACTAGGAAAGTCATCCAGTATTATATTTTGCAAAACTAATCGATATAAGATCGCTTTCCTTCCGTCTTGTGCATTGCGTTTTCGTAGTCTGAATGCCTTTTTACATGCTTATTCATCCCTTTATAGCCTATGTATCATGATCATCTGTGACTGTCTATCTTTAAATAAAAACTTGCTAATTTTATTAACGGCCGAATGAGTCAAATTTGACTCATCGCATTTAAATTGTACAATTTCTCTTGATTCACAATTAGCGCAGTTTTACATGGTCGAAAAATGCTACCCACTTCACCAGATAAGAATATGTTTCAAAACAACTTTTTTCTGACGCATTTTGGGGCGCTCAGTCCATTTCTCGACACGGGAAACTTCGATCTCCAAGGGTTTCATCTCTCTATCTTCGATCTCTTCTTCCATCTCCCTATCTTCGATAAACAGCACTGGCGTACGCACGAGTCATCCATTGCATTGAGAAGGACGGTGGCTTCATTGTGTTCGAACTCCCAATGAGGATGCGAAATCACTTTCTCTAATGTCATTTGGGTACTTATGGGTTATCTCCCCCACCCAGGTTTTAAAATATCTCTAAAATCTGAAAAAATGAATCAATCGTCACAAAGATTCAGGTATACGTACTTAACCTTAAAGCGCCGAGACTACTATATAATAATAATGCGTTTATTAAATAACTGAAAATCAATCTTTACAGAAAAGCAGATACACACAAAGAAAAAATCAATAAGTCAACGTAGGTCAAAAACCGAAGAAAAACTTTTTACAAGCGAGGCTTACGAGTTCTTGTTGTATAGGCGAGTGCAGTATGGAAAAAAGGCCTGAGCACGCTTCTTGGAGCGACACAGAGGTGATAAGAGCTTCCTCGAGTATCTCAATCAACACGGCACAAATTTGTGAAGCACATGAGACGGATTCAAGCAAGAGCAAAAAAGTTTCAAAGCTTTCGATGTTCTCCTATCAAGGCTATCGATGGTAGGCATTCTGAGACACACTCACTTCCGCAAATGATGCGGTGACAGCGTCTTCTAATTCTTTCTAGTAAAGAGGAATCAGTTACTGACATACCAACCATCAAAGGACAATTGTACTCCAAGACACTGAGAATAAGATGATGATAGATGAGGAGGAGATCATGCTTAGTCACAGATGGAATTTTCCTTGCAGACTTTAATATATGAATTCTTCTCGCTGTCTTCTTCGCAATGAATTTCGTATGACACTTCCAACCCGTACTTTCGTGAAAAACAACACCAAGCACTTTTAAAGATTCTGAACAAGGAAGTCTGTCATCACAATATGGTGCACCATTTCTTTTACCAGTCATCAGGAGATTCGTTTTGTTTTCATTTAAAACGAGCCCTCGACTATCACACCACGATGAAACATTTTCGATTTCAGCGGAGATACCCAGAGTAATATTCCTGCCATATTCAAAAGTAGTTATTATGACAATGTCATCAGCGTATTTATAAATTTGTGACGAAGGCTGAACACACTGCAATGATTTCATGTAAGCACAGAAGAAATAAGGGCCTAGTATTGACCCTTGAGCCACACCTGAGGTCACGGGAAGATATGAGCTTACAATTCCATTTCGTAGCCGAACACGCTGCATTCTGTTTGAGAAGTAATCAATACACCACTCGATAAATCCTCGAGGTAACCCGTTTGATATGAAACATTGGATTAAGTTGTTGTGAGGGAGTCGATCAAATGCACGACTAAGATCGAATGAAACGACGGAAACCTTGTCGGTATTTGGATCATCGATGCTTGAAGTTATTTGCTCGTGCATGTGCAAATGGGCAAAAAGCGTTGAGCATATATAGGACAAACTGGAATGAGGTGATAATACAGCCTAACCGTCATGCTGCACCTATTTTAAGTGATAATTATTCAACATATTATGAATCATGATTTTCTATCAATAGTCCCCGACTTGAATTAGCATGTCATGCTATGGGCCTATTTACTGATGGAGACTTCAATTTTGTTTTAGGCGTGTTAGTAAAAATAAGAACATCCTGCATGTGTAGAAACATGTTGCAGATTTGAATGGAAAAAAGCATGTGTGTTTGCTAATTCATGTTCAACTCATACACGATGGTGGCTAGATATCTATGTTTGAAATATTGACGAGAATCGTTTTTGAGAGTTAGTCCCATATATAGGACGTTCATCACACTCGTGTGAAATGCAGTTTGGGTTAAAAATTCTCAAATTTAAGCCATGCAGAGATTTCGATGTTCTTGAATGCTCCAATCAACGGATGCACATATTTTGAATGTTCTTTTGCTGCCCCTGCCCGCTACAATAGTGCTTCAGAGGTGAATAACTGACATCTCACATCATTCGCGTGACAACTGCTGACACGAAGAAAAGAGCATCAAAAATGTATTTTTAATTCATTTATCTTTCGAGCAAGAACTTATTTAATTGTGATATTTCAGGATATAGGCTTGTACGCTAATACGAGTATACATACAGTAGTAAGGCCAACATGCACAATGACACGTAATTGACCAGAATTAGTAAGATAGGAAGATGCCTCCAATCTCACATGGTATTTGGTAACTATAGGTACTGTAGAATATTTAAGTTTGACGACAGATAAAATACTTGTAGCCCGAGAACGACGCCCGATTTAGTGTGCCAACATAGTTTTTTTGGCAATCTCCATGGTGTGCAGTGTATGTTAGGCCTACCTCATTGTATCCATTCCTTCACAATAAAAATAGAAACTATGTGCAAGCTTAATTTTCAAATGAACTTAATGATTTATAAATATAGTTCACAAAATATAATGTAAATTTGAAATATCACTTTACAATTTACTTATGAATTCTCCGATACACAATGTAAGTGTTAATCCAATGTAGGCCTCCATGTTAGTATAACATTCATGAAGCTTTCTTTAATTCGCCTTCATATTTTCAGTATGTACTGCATCAACGAGGAAGTGTTGGTGCATTGAGTAGATGAGAGCAAAGTGGGGTATTGGTGCGATGGAGTCATACGCCTGGTTTTCAAAAGAAGTTGCCGTGCAATTTTTCCGGATTATCCAGGTAGGGATTTGTATTTGAAAAACAGGCGCATCAGACGAAAAAAGAGAGACATACATGGGACAACCTGATGATAAATCAACAAATCATTTTCTGATGCCAATTCATTTTTCAGCCAAGATACTGGGCTCCACGAAACAGTCTGATATAGATGCTGGTGCTTCAGCTGGTCAGCCTGGTCCTTTGACTTCAGAGGTGGTCTTATTCACGGGATTGAACTATATGGTGAACGAAATCTCAATGCTGACGATGACAAGGAAATCGGAAAATCGGGTAGTGTTGTATTGAGATTGGTTCAGCATCTGTAAAACAGCTACAATTACAAAGTTCTTTTTGACAACTGGTTCAACTCGGCGAAATTGCAGGTAGCTTTGGCCAAGAAAGGCAGGCATACTTGACAATGACCAGCACACCAGGACTGAAACTTGACATGGATTCTGAATTGAAAAAGCGTGGGAGGGGTTCTATGATGGAGAATCAATGCTACAAAGACGGTGTGCTGTTATCAGCATTGAAATGGTTCGACAATAGAAGCGTGGTGGTTTTGAGCACATATTTGGGCAAGGGCGAAACTAGTCTTGTTCAGCGTTATGATCAAAGTAAAAAAATGATTGAAATCGAATGTCCTGCTTCTATTGTTGGATACAATCACATGATGGGTTTCATTGATGAAGCCAACAAATACGTTGCACTATACCGCATTACAACCCATTGCTACACAAGATTTTATACCCGATTCTTCTTTCACATGTTGGACCTGTCTCTTGTGAATAGCTGGCTTCTAAACAAAAGGGATTGCAATGACTGTGGCATTACAGACCAGATGAAGTTGTTCGAATTCAAAGCTCAAGTTGCAACCAGTCTTTGTCTGAGAGCCAAAGAAGCAAGAAATTGTGAAAGACAGTCATTACAGGATTGCATGTTCATGAAGAAAAATAAGTTGTGCGAACCGAAGACGATACTGACTCCAAGCATCATCAGAAATGATCAAATTGCACATTGGCCAGTCATGATGAATCAAGGGCGCTGCAATATCAGACCTGCAAGTACAAACATTCAACGGGATGTGATAGATGTCGTGTTCATTTGGACATCACAAAACAGAGCTGTGTTAAAGCTTTTCATAATGCCTTGTGGATGCATGCAATGGAAACCGGTCGCAAAATACACTCAATAGTAATGAAATCATTGATTTTTTCCTAAAAGTCTGTTGGCCTATATATATATATATATATATATACATGTATATATATAGTATATATTGACTGATTAGCGTTCTGAAGCAATGACAAAACAAAACACATTACACGAATTTGCAAGAATTTAAGCTAATAGGAAAAACAATTATTTATTTAAAAACCTTTAGGAGGTATGACATACCGTTGTAATCTGCAGTGTGATTGATCTTAGGTTGATACTCTTTTATCATTAAAGCTGCTACAACATTTAGATGATAATTACTGTTACCTTTATACCTTATGCGAAATTGATTACTTATATCATACGTACAATAATTACATGTATTGATGTGTTTGTAAACTGCTGTATCTGTACTTCTATGCTCTTCGATCCTTTGCTGGAGTCTTCGTTTGGTTTTGCCAATATATCGGCTGCTAGGATCACCCAAGCATGTGAATTCATAGACCACACAAGACTTCAGCAAAGGTCCCGATTTGCATTTCAAAGAGAAATATGATTTTACTTTCGTAGTGTTGAATACAATCTTAGAGTTGATACCGTATCTTTTGTATATTTTCATCAAATTATTCCGTAATGTACGCGATGGTTGACCAATATACGGTAGTACTGTATAGTTTACATGTGCATCTGCTGTACTCGTACATGTATCATTGTGCCCGTTGGAAATCACTGTATTCTTTTTGTTAAGAAAGTTACGTACGATTTTTTCTACTGTACTCCGTGGGTAGCCGTTTTTCTGAAAAATACTAGTCATGTTTTTTACTTCGTTATGAAACATTTCCCAGCAGTTTGATACTGTATATGCTCGATGTAACATCCCATTAATAAGTCCAACTTTCCATTGCTTAGGGCAAACGGTAAATGTCTTTACGGTAAATGGAAGTTTGTAAAGTATCTTCGGTGTTAATGAATACATCTAGGAAAGGTAACTTGTCGTTGCCCACTGGTGAATTTTAGGTTAGGATGTTGTCTGTTTAGGTACTCATGGAAATTGTGAATTTTGTCTACGTTATCAAATACGCATATGCAGTCATCTACATATCTGGAGTAGAACATGGGCGAGAATTGTTCTCCCATCCAACCTTGTTCTAATTCTGCTACTTCCTATATATATATATATATATATATATATATATATATATATATATATATATATATATATATATATATATATATATATATAACTGTCAACAATAATGGATCAACTCAATATTCGGTAAAATACAAATAAATTATCAATTCTCAAAATATGCAATTTTTTGGGGAATAGGAGCTCCTATTTATAAATTGTGTGCCTCTGTCACTAAGATTAACAGAGAGGCAGGAGCAGATTTTCATTTCTATGTTTCGTCCCAGTCTTAATTCTGATTAATTTCTATGATGAATCTATGCTTTAATGTATTTAGATTTCTTTTGGTCTTTAGATTTTATAATTATATCATTCCATGAATAGCCCTCGTTCAAGAGGGTGAAACCGGTTGGAAGTATGGCTTTTCCTCGTATTAATTTTTGATTTTATATATATATATATATATATATATATATATATATATATATATATATATATATATATATATATATATATATATATATATATATATATATATATAATCAAATGATAAAGCCCAAATGGGAAATGATAAAACGAAATTATATCCCACAAGAAAATCAAAAGCAAAAGTTTGCTATTGCCAATCGATTTCGGCCGCTACGGCGGCTTTTCAAGGCAAACTGATATATTGAACAAAATTTGCATAAAAATGTAGATATCAAAATAATTTAAGTAAAAGACATTAAGAAGCATTTAGGGACGGATGGAAAGCACGAATAAACATAGCTTCTTTAAATTCTCTGTCCAAGCGATTTGCACTTGGAGGCAACTGATAAAATGGCATGGCTTTGAAGCTGCCCCCACAACTAGATATATGGCGGCTTACCTTGAGAGAAGTGTATATCACATTATGGATTTGTTGTCTGTGAACTGTCATTCGATGTCTAAATGTATCCCCAGATTGTCCAATATAGAACTGCTTACAGTTATCGCAAATTAACTTATATATGATGTTAGACGAGTGACAGTCCAAATTGCATCGCAAACGAAAGATCTTAATACCATTGTTTGTTTGGAACTCAACCTGACTGCTCTCTACGATCACTTCGCAGCCCTTACATCGAGGTTGTCCACAACGAGTTACTCCGTGAATTGTCCTCCGGTTATTATTTGAGAGTAAAACTTGCAATGATCTGGGTTGCTTGTATGATTTAATGAAGCTACAATCACGAAAAGAGTCTAAAAGGTGCAGCGCATTTGAGACCGGGCGTATCACCTTGGTGTAAATATCAGGATTACTTTCATTGTATTCATGTATAAATGGGAATATAATTTTCTGTTCTTGTTCAGTGTTAAATTGAGAGTTTTCAAAGTTCGCCTTCACAATTGCATCGTTTATTAATTGCGTTGGGTAGTTCAGTGTTTTTAATTTTTCCCTTAATTCTGAAAAGCGGTGTTCTCTCATGCGTTTATCAGGAACAATTAGTCGTATTCTTCGAGCCAAATTATAAGGGATATTTCTTAGGACGTGTCGAGGATGAGCAGAGTTAAATGGGACATGATTCATTGTATCTGTCTGCCTACGATTTAAGTCAGTGCTAACTTTTCCATCCATTTTATTTATATGGATCATAACGTCCAGAAAATGTAAAGATTCGTTGTCAGTCTCTCTTGTAAATTTGATCGCTGGATGCAAGTTATTAATGATATTATGAAATGATTCAATACTCCCATAACTATTTTCCCAAATAATCCAACAGTCATCTAGATACCTCTTCCAGTTGCTTATTATGTGTTCACTTGAAAAGGGGAATACTTCTCTAACACTTCTGTACATGGCATCTTCAAGGTAGGCCATTACGAGTGTGGCATAAGTGGGCGCCACCTTCGTGCCCATCGCCGTTCCAGAAATTTGCATGTAATAAACGTCTTCAAATGTAAATATGTTATTCTCCAGAACCAAGCGGATACCTTCCATGATAAACGACTTCTGAAATCTAGTGGGGAATATATACTCGTATATGACAAAATTAATTGTGTATTGATTTTTAACATTTCATCATGTTTCTTTGGCTAATTTAGTTCGATTAAGTATATTTGCCATAGACAATACATAATCAGAATTCAAAAGTTATTCTAGAAAAAATGTTAAATTACACGAACATGTCGAGCGTCCTATATATAGGACAGACTTGAACTTGTATCTTTAATCTATCCCAATGGATCTTTATTTTTATAGTTGGATTCCACTATTTGACTCTAAAGGGCACACCAAAAGAAAGATTGATTTTTTTCACGAGTGGTTCTCAGTCCCTGCGGTTTAAGGTTAAGCATATTTTCTACTCACATGCAAAATTTTATGCAGATCAGACAAGTACTTTTTGCATGAGAGACGATCACGTGAAGTGTAGCGAAGTCTGCAGCTTGATCTGACTTCGTCTGCTCGACGCATTATTCTTACTCGTGTGTGCATTGGTCTCTCTCTCCCTCTCATCCACTGCCATTTGAAATTTTCCCACGGTCACTACTTTGCCATACCTTTTTAAGAAGCATATTAATGTAAGGGATGTGGCTTGGTCATCATCGCTTCACGAGTTGTCAGGAAATGACTTTGTTGACCTCAAGTGCTTTCTGCTCAGACGATGAAGTCACTGACAATTCATATTAAGCTTCCAGCATCGCTGCACTTCAAGTTATCGCTCTTAATTCAAAAAGTGCATCTCTGATTTGCTTAAAATTTGGTATGTGGCTAGAGAATATCCTCACTTACGTGTGCTTAAAGTTTTGTGACGATTGATTCATTTTTGCAGATTTTAGACAAATTTGAAAACGTAGGGGGAGATAACCCATAAGTACCGTCCTCCCAAAGCCGGTTAAAGTAGACTTACCAGACGTCCCGGTTTGAGAGGGACAGTCCCAGTTTCACTGGTATGTCCCGTGGTCCCAGCCGGTTGTTACTATTGTCCCGGTCAGTTTTTCATGAAATGAAATACTGTAAATTTAGATTTTCTATCTGAATTCACCTTATTATTGTGCTAAATATTCAATTTTGATGTATCAAATGTATAATATTTTTATATATCAAATTTAGTATTGATTTGAGTTGCAGAGAATTCCACTACAAAATTGAAAACAATAACTCTTTTCTGAGAAAAGTACGATCCAACAAAAAACACACTTCAAACAAATTAATTGAAACAACAGTTATGTGTCATTATGTGAGTTGTACTTTTGAGAGAACAGCACTGAAGTTACTTGCTTGTAACTTGCGAAGTAGGTAGCGATGAAAGTTTTTGATGAAAACTGATGCCTTCAGTAACAAGGTTGGTGTTACAATGCGGATGGGGTAACCCCCACAGCGGCAATAGAAGCCCTGTCGCTGCGTCGCTTCTGACAGTAGATTCGACTTACTTCGTCATGAGGAACCTCGGCCCCGTAATAGGTATAATAAGCCTGCCTGGGTGTTCCTCTTTGGTGGGAATGCGGAAGATATCCGCTAACAAAGCTTCGTAATTTTTTTCCATCTTTGGACATCAAAGCAGTAAAATCAAGACAAATCTGTAGAATACAGTAGGAAATATGCCTACAAATAGCAAGAAGTGCAAATAAACTAATATACATTGTTATAAATACAGCATGTAATTGCAAATAGGCACGTGGGGAATGTAATCAGACCTTTTAACTACATGTAGTTTGCACTTTTTACTTTTTGTAGGACTATTTGATACTGTATTCTATTTACTTTATCTGCATACAATCTTCTATGAGTATGCCTTTTCACATAAACAATTTAAAGAGGTTTTAAAGAATTTAGCGGACATCGTGGAATAATTAAGAAATCTATAAGGCCAAAAAGCCCTTCTTCCTAAAGATTATATAAAGAACTATAAGATTCATTAAAAAACTATGAAGGAGAATCCTTTTATATTTAACTTTACATAATCTCGCGGAAGAATTGCTTTGAAGTTATACCGATTTATATACACGAACTTGTACTTCCATGGGTCTGTTAGACCATGGCAATACAGAATTAGATTGTTCTCATTACATCTACATATAATTTGCTATTTCATACTTAGCACTATCCGAACGCTTTGATTATTCGATAAACATGTGTAAGCATTAACACGGTATCTACAGTATAGGCCTGTTGAACGAATACTTCTTGGGAGTTTTTACGTCCATTACAAATGCTATCTGCTTCTATTGCAGTCCTGTTTTCCGCGAATTGGTGTTGGATGTCGCGATGGAATGCATTGTGTGCGCCGAGTGTGAAGGGAAAATAGTGAATTTCCCCCGCACTCCGAAGGTCGAAATCTGCAATTTAATTCGGAAAGCAGCAACACTTCAGGCTGATTGTACTAATGCTTATGACCGCTCTATCACCAGTGATAACTGGTCTTGGCATACTCGATGTTTGAGTAAAATCAAGGATACCTGTCCCAGGTAAGCGTCTGAGAAGTAGGCCCTATATGCCTATATCCTCTTCTAATCTTCAGGACGATTGTGCCATGTTTAGTACACTACAACGTCTCTACTCAATAAAAAGCCTCTTTTTTATTTTACAGGCATGAAGAAGACTAAAATAACCGACTGAATGATTTAGAGGAAGACAAAGAAGAGACAGATATCGTGGAAGAATTGTCGATAGATCCAGTCCCCAAACAAACCCTTCGTGTTGCTCGACAGCCCTCATCGAGTTTATGGAAAATGCAAAGGAAAGATTCGAGGAAGGCATCGTTCTAAGTCTTGGGTACCTCAAAAATGATCAAGAGCACTTCGGTTTGAATCGTATACGTCGGCGGATGAAAGAGCTTATTGCCACCATGATCCCTGAAGCAGAGTTTACCATGCCAACGAATCGCCGTGGAACTGAGATGGTCCATCTTGGGGAGGCCAGGCGCAAAGCAATGCTACCTGAAAATACCAAAGATAAATGGAAGATCCGAACTTTTCTGAACGCAGCCAAAATTCTTCGAAGTGGACATTCGAAGAAGGTATGGATCACTTCTGTGTTCCTAAGCTCTTAGGATTGTTTACCTGCTGGCTGGTGGCGGGAAGTGGCAAACTGAATACGAGGACAAGAGAACGAGCAGACTTAGTGGGGCAGGTGATAATGACTAACACACTAACAAAGAGACAGGCGAACAGCCTAACAAAATCAAGAGAGCCTCTAAGAGAAAGTCCTCTGTTAGTTGCAGCGAGTCTCTCTGTCCATCAGAATACACGTAGCCGCAACATGGTGGAGCTCCTTCATGGAATGGGTCTCTCAATCTCCTACATGCAAGTACTTCGACTGGAGGCTACACTAGCACACACTGTTTATGACAACGCTTTACACTTTAAAGAACGGAACGTACATACCTCGGCGCCTGGAACACGGTGCACATGTGCACTTTGCCGTGGACAACATCGATTTTCAAAAAGACACACTGGACGGTCGTAATACATTTCACGGGACCATAACTGTTGATTTTCAATCTGACAAAGCTAATGCACCCTCTCTAACAACTCTGAATATCAATGCCACTAAGAATGACAGTCTTCCAGCATCGATCTAAGTAGAACAGCGAATCATTATGGACAGGACGTCCAAATGCTCTGCGATAAAGAAAACGAATGGAAGGAAAGATTCGCCACGAAATATGCCAGTTTGGTCAGCGATGAACATTCGGCGACAAGTCTTCCACCTCTGTCGAAAGTCTGTACTCTGCCACTACTGGATTCGCCTGCTCCAGAATATTCTTCACTTTTTGCAATGATGCTTGAGATGGAAAAGGGACAAAGGACACTAAACGGTGACGGTGCACCTGTTCTCGTAACTGCAGACATGGATTTCTTATACTCAAAGCTTTTGGAGATGAAGCTCGCACTGAAAAAGGTGTCCTGGATCATTAGGCTTGGAGACCTCCACGTGGTGCTTCGTTGTAAGCTTGGTGCTTCGTGTATGCTTCATTGTATCGGTGTGCATATCGAGGAAGGCGGACTTGACGAGGTTTGGTTTGGTCTGAATATGGCGTGTATGGCATATCAACGGTGAGGTACATCTCATGCGGGAATCACGTCAAGCGTGGTGTTGATGCACTTTTGATACTTGTCAGTGCTCTCTAGGCATTAAAATGGGGCTCCAAAATGCAAAATGATGAGGAAGCGCAAAGTATCTTGAATCTGAGCCTTATGGAAGCGATGCAGGTCTGTGGTCCGAAACTAAGTGAGTTAATCTCAGATGAAGGTAGTCCCACGAATCGCTTCTGCATGACTTGCATCAAGATGGTCCTTATCATGCTGAATTACATCAGATCAGTTCGAACAGGTAACTGGCTCCTTCACCTTAAAACATTGCAGGATTTTGCTCTGCTCTTTTCTCCTTGAACCGAACAGCGTACGCGAGATTCGCTCCAGGGTAAATGTCTGAAATGATCGCATTGAAAGAAGACAAGGCAAGAGTTTGTAATTACCTGTCACAGAATTGGGTAGTTCGAAAAAAGTCATATTCCTTTTACCGCCATCGGATGTGATCACGCTCTGGAGCAGGAAAATCGATAAAACTGAAGAGAGTAGGCGGTCTGGTAGGCATCACTCGCCTGCCAAGCACATGAACAAAGTGGCTATTGATACTTGACGAACTCCGAGAAATCCAGGGATCAGTGTCTCAAGCTCTAGATCAACATCAACAAAGAAGCAGACATCATCGGGACACTCCAGTGTCGACGATTGTGAACAGCTCAATGACAAAGAAGGTGGACGACTTCCTTAGTAGCTGCAATCTTATCACTCAAAATTCTATATTCCTCACTACAATTTTGGCCCATGAAGTCGCTCCAACCGACGTGGCCGCAACCTTACTGACAGTCAATGAAAATGGTAAAGTTGCTCTCCAAAAGTACGCAGATGAAAGGATTGAATCAGGCTCTCGTAGTCCATGGGATGTTCCTCGTCGTCAACAATTGAAGACATTCAAGAACCTTTCAAAGAAAATGTCCGTAGACGTCAATGGCAAGAAAGTGACTATTTCCAGTTCCGCAGACTTCATGAATCGCCTCCTACTGACATCACAAACTGATGCTAATCTGGACTTGAAGACTATCATGGCCAACTACGAGCTGTCGCTTTACGCTTTAACTCTTTTCGACGAACAATGCGATGTCCGAACGACGACAAAAAGTGCTCTTCTCAAGGTCTTCCAGGAATTCCTCAATAGTCAGTCAGAGCAATCGCCACTGTCTTCAACGCCACATCGATGAGTTCTTGTCTTAGACGGAATGGCCGAACTCCATCAGTTTCCAGTTGCTGGAGCAAATAATTTCCGAGAATTATCAGAGTTGTTTCTGGATCACATCTCTAAGAAGTCTGCATAAAATGACGATGTAAATCCGGTGTTTGACAGGTATGACATCGGACAAACACTGAAAGATCGAACAAGGAAGTCGAGATCCAAGGGAAGCTGCGAGTTGGACATTCTCCCAGAAACAAAAATTCCAGCTGGAACCTCGATGAGCAGAATCCTGTCAACTAACTCAAACAAGACTGCCTTTACGTCAATCATTACATCGATGATAACATCAATCTAGTGGACTACTGAATGTGTCTGCTCTTGGCCGGACAAGATCACTTCTTCTTAGGGAATAGACGACTCTGCTTTCGCTTGCTGCCAATGTCTGATGATCGGTTGTAATCTTATTACAATCTGTGATACTTTGAGTTACATGCGATAAATATTGTTCATACAGTAAATATTGATTTCATTATCTATGCATATATATATATATATATATGAAAAAAGAAAAAACCAGAGATCTTCAGTAAGTCGCCGACATGTTTCTGCCAAATGTGTTGGCTTCTCAAGGCGAAATGAAATGTATTGAATACAAAAATTCAAACTAATGAAAATATGGAAATCATGTACACATGGATTTCAATTAATGAAATCTGAACGTTAACTGCTTGAAGCATTTAGAGGAGGA
Source organism: Prostheceraeus crozeri (assembly GCA_907163375.1). NCBI lineage: Eukaryota > Metazoa > Platyhelminthes > Polycladida > Euryleptidae > Prostheceraeus > Prostheceraeus crozeri. Next base: position 31,677 of record CAJQUW010016171.1, read on the forward strand.
TGAAATTTCTTTATAAATGCTTTTATTTTATACTCCCGATCCAATTTAGTTTTGCTCCCGAGCCAATGGACATTTTATAAAAGGGAGTTATAGAAAATTGCACAGAAATCTCGCTAGCACAATTTTTAATATGGTTTCTCACAGGGAGGAACGAATATCTTTGATCACGAATTTGTTGCCGATGGGCAGTAACTCTATGACGAAGGGTGTTGACCTATGTAAAAGCGATCACAGCCCTTGCAAGCGAGTTTGTAAATAAAATTTGAAGAATCACAGCTAATATTATGTTTGATTGTGAAGTGATTCACTATCCCGTTGACGTTGAAAGAGGTGGTGTTCCCTACTTCCACATAAGCACAACACTTACATCTAGGTTGGCCGCATTTTGTGACACCAATCAAAACAGCTCTCTTATTTATACGTAAAATTGACAGAAGAGATTTTGTTTGTCTCAAAGAGCTTTGAAATTTACAATCTTTAAACTTATTCGATGATTTTAAAGTGTTCGATAAGGGTAAAACAATGTTATGATAGACTTTAGGATTATTAGGATTGAAAATGTGTACAAATGGGATGATTTTTTGTTCGTTATTCTCTATTCTAGTAGTGTATTTTACACTCTGTTTCGCTCTGGTAATCGCATTAACTACAAGCTGCGACGGGTATTTTAAGTTAATCAATTTTTCTTTTAGCTCGAGATAGCGAGTAACTTTATTTTGATTTTCAGACACAATTCTTTCAATTCTGTAGGCTAAAACAAATGGTATGTTTCTCATCATGTGCCTAGGGTGATTCGACGTAAACGGAATGTAACTGAAACTGTCAGTGAACTTATTATATATGTCGGTTTCTATAGTTTGCTTACGGGTATTCTTATACACCAAAACATCTAAAACGTTCAATACCTGGTCATTCTGTTGTACAGTGAAATTTATTGAAGGGTGCAGACTATTTATTAATTGATTAAATTGATTTAAGTTACCCTATTCCCTTTTGGGTCCAGGATGTGATGATTTCATCTGATGCGTTGTTAGAATGAACTTCTTTGATTCTTGTATACATTTTAATTTCTATAAGCCCCATCACTAAATTTGCATATGTGGGGGCGACCCGAGTACCCATGGCTGTTCCTGAGAGCTGCAAGTAATAAGTATTTTCAAAGGTGAAGTAGTTGTTGCGTAAAATGAAATCAATACCTTGCATAATGAATCGGTGATCAAATCTTTGTGGCATAAGATCAGTGCATTTATCTAACCAAAATTCAATGGATTGTAGACCTAAGTCATGAGGTATTGAGGTGTAGAGCGATACTACATCATAAGTTACGAAGCAGCAATTCTCTGAATATACTTTTGGCAGTTTTCCAAGGAAGTGAAATGTATCCTTACAGTAACTAGATAAATTTGCAAACAGTGGTTTGAGAACTTCATCCAGAAAGACACCATGTTCCTTGTATATATAATATATACGTGTATATATATATAAAAATGGGATGTTCAAAAATGGTCAGTTAATAAGTAAAATAAAATCCAAATAGAAGTCAATCAAAACTAAGGAATTCTATTGGGATTTTATTTTACTTATCTATATATATATATATATATAATATGATGGCGCGGAGGTTTGTGAGCTGGTCGGTTTATTCTTGCTACATTTGGTATCCCAAGAGTTTGACATTAACTGTGTTGGTCTTTATCGTGATGACGGTTTAGCGTTTCTTCGAAATATAACTGCGCGCCGTGCCGATATTATCAGGAAAAGATTTCATGAGATCTTCCAGGATCATGGACTACAATTGGATGTTTCATGCAACCTCAAGATTGTAAACTACCTGGATGTAACATTCAACTTAAACAATGGGACTTATAAGCCTTACCGTAAGCCAGACCAAAATGTGACTTACATCAATGCCAAATCGAACCATCCAAAGAACATCATCAACGAAGTGCCTAACATTGTGGAAAAGAGATTATCGGAGCTATCATCGGACGAAAGTATATTCAAAGAATCGTCTGCATATTATCAAGATGTTTTGAACCGAAATGGATATGCACACCAACTTGTATATCAAAAGAAGCCAAGCGCAGATGTGACAAGGCAGAAGAAGAAAAGGAAGCGGGCCATTATTTGGTTTAATCCGCCCTTTAGTAAGAATGTTGCAACGAACATCGGCAGACATTTTTTGACTCTCATTGGTAAGCATTTCTCACCGGGTCACAAATTCTCAAAGATTTTTAACCGGAATACTTTGAAGCTGAGTTACAGCTCCATGCCCAATGTAAAGAGGATAATAAATGGTCACAACAAAAGTGTTTTGCAGAAAGGAGAAGTCAAAAAGAAAACTTGCAATTGTACAAATAAAGAAAATTGTCCTCTCGGAAACGAGTGCCTGTCAGATAACATCGTGTACTCAGCGGTAATAGCATGTGAAGATCCGAATTATACTGAAAGAGAATACATCGGGATAAGTGAAGGCAGTTTCAAATTGAGGTACGCAAATCATAAGAAATCGTTCAACCATGCAAAGTATAAAAATGAAACGCAATTATCCAAAGAATACTGGAAGCTCAAGGAAAGAAACAATACCCCAAAAATTACTTGGAAAATCGTCAAAAAATGTAAACCCTACAGGCCAGGACATTCGAAGTGTTATTTATGTTCTTATGAAAAGTACTACATTTTGAGAAGCAGAGACAAAAATCTTCTTAACAGCAGAAGTGAACTGGTGTCAAAGTGTAGGCACAAAAACAAATATTTGCTTTGCAACTTCAGAATGACGTGATGCACAGTGCATGCTTTAAGTACATTTCATAGCTTTCTATCTTTCCTTACTTTAATTTGATTGATGTACTCTGATTAATGTTATCGGTATTGCTGCAAGAATTTTGGCTGTATGAAATTCATTCGGCTGATGATTGTGTCAATAGACGCATGAAACTCGGAGTACCGAATTGGATGGTTTTTCTTCATAAAACTAATTCGATTATATATATATATATAATATATATATATACTCATTGACAAAATTTTTGAAACATTTACTTCTTTAACTTCTTTCATTTTTGACTGGTATATATACATGTATGTATGATACCTTGATAATTTAGTCACAATCTCCACCAAATCGCTAGCACAGAAAAACAACGCATGTAGCAGATTCAACTTATATAGCGCGTGTGCCCCCCTCTAGATCCAATACATTCAGTAATCCGAGATGGCATGGATTCACAAAGTTTCTGAATGAAGGATGTTTCAAGGAGAAGCCACTGCTCTGTCAGTCTTTCAGAGAGAATCTTCAGGGACACTGGTGGAAGTGAATAGCGGTCTCTCACTCGCCGCCCAAGCTCGTCCCAGACTTGTTCAATGGGTGACAAGTCAGGTGAGCGTGCAGGCCAGTCAAGGGTTTGAATGTTCAATCTCCTAACAGTGGCAATGACAGCCGAGGAGCGATGTGGTCTTGCGTTGTCGTCTTGGAAGACGAGATCCTCCACCCTGACCACTGGGGCAACAACAGGAAGCACAATTTTATTGAGATACCTCTCTCCAGTCAACGTGCCTTTGATGATGACTGCTGTCGTTCGTCCGCCATGCCAAATGCCACCCCACAGCATAACACTTCCACCACCATATCTGTCGTGTTCTTTAATACAGCATGGGGCAAAGCGTTCACCTGGAAGATGATGCACTCTGACACGACCGTCATTGAAATCCAGAGTGAATCTCGATTCATCGGTCCACAAGACTTTCTGCCAGTGATGGTCATTCCATGAGCGATGGGCATCACACCAGGCAACTCGTCTTCTGCGGTGCTCAAAACTCAATGGAATTAGGACAGCTGGTCGTCACAATTAAATTCCAGCTTCTCGCAATCTTCGGTAAGCCGTTCGAACGCTATAGTCTATATTTGAGGCACTCTTCCAGTGTACGACTAGCTTTGGGACTGACACAAATCTATTCCTCTTTGCAGCTAAAACTAGACGTGCGTCTGTCCTTCCTGCAGACTTTCTTGGTCGACCAGATCCCTTCTTCTTTTTAACATCTCCTTCTGCTTTCCATCGACACCACCACCTCCAAACAACGACTCTCGATAGTTGCAGCTCTTCGGTAACACTCGCACAACTTCTACCACAACGAATCATTCCAATAGCCATACCTCTGGCAAACTGATCGTGTGCCATTTTATTTTACAAAAGCTGGATTTCAGTTCACGTTTATGTTCAATTTGTAAAAGCAATTGTGACAGTTGTATCGATATCAAAATTTGAAATTTGACCACCATAGATCTTTCTCCATTCTCTAATGTGTTGAATGGTAATACATAGAAAGCGAGATATTGCATCATACCTAAGAAAAAAATGAAACAAACTTCAATTCAAGCCAATGATAGTTTGGTTCATTAATTATGTCAGCGAGTATAGTTTTTCATACTCTCTCGTTGTGACCTAGAGTTCCAAACCTACCAATACTTGAAAACGTTGTTGCGTGTTCAGCTAGCACTCCAATTTTTGCATTGAAGTCTCCCATCACCATGGTATAGAATGCTTTGTCTTTATCAATCGCTTGTAGAATTGTATCGTAAACTTCCTCAACATCCTCGTCTTCGTAATTTGTCGTGGGCAAATATGCCTGTACGATTTTCAGTTCATGTAGTCTATTTATGCGGATCCTTAAACTCGAAACTCTGTCACTTAGGAATTCGAAGCTTGATATTCTGTTGACCATTGACCTGTTGACGGTGAACCCGGTTCCACTGCCTCCACGACCATTGTCTTTGGAAATAAACAATGCGCTTTCTGATTTCAAAAACCAACGCCGTATCTTCTCTTCTTAGTTCCGCTAGACCGATGATATGCCATTTCAGCGTCTTGAGTTCTTCTTCCAGCTCTGAAACTCTGTCTTCTCCATTTAAACTCCTGCTATTGAAGGTATCTATGTAGATCCGGTGATTCTTAGCACCCTCTGTCCTCCCTATCGGAAGACTGCCGGGAACTGAGGGCCGATTTCGAGGTTGATTCATATAATGTAGGTTATGAGCATATCCACCACGCTTCCTCATGAAGGGTTGGTGGGGGTTTGGAGTCACAGTTTTTCTTCTGCTGGGTGTTTTTGCCTAAAAAGAGGGTGGCTCATAACACCTCCTAAAATGGTGAATTCGTCTCTATTCCTCTAACTTCCTCTAACTTCTAAACTTCCTCTACAACACAGTGAAACGGATATTATTGGAAAATAACACACGGAACCTTGTGTTTGTGTTCATAGCTAGTGATAAGGTTAAAAATTTGATCCTAGAGCGGAACTGGTGGTCTCTATAACCCCGTAAACTCAGGTGTCCCATAACACCCCGCTCTCCCCTACTCTTCACAGTAGCACCTCTGTTACACAAGATGTCTTAATTCAATCTATTTTATCAGGCGAACATTATGAAGTTGCTCACAAGTGCTCATCGGAAAAACAGATCTGTTAATATCAAGCTGTTAATATCTTAATACCACGTTTCAACAATGCACAAAATGTCAGGTGAAATTTCGTTGATCAAAATTTGAATTTCATCGAGTTTATTTTTCATCGAACGGACATTCATAACAGCTACGTGCTGATAGTAGAGCAAGCATTTCTTTCTGTCTGTTAGAAAAGTTCTAATGGTCTTTTCCTGGAGAAGCAGTAGCAAATAAGATTCTTCTAGAATCGACGAAGCTTGTAGAAATCTTTTTCGAAAATTTTTCACCATATTGTCCATAGCCTAGTCGTCGACAAAAAGAGAGCCTTTGCGAATGAAAACCCCTTTGAAAACTGATGAACTATATTCCACATGTAAGCCATAAACCAGAACCTCATGGGCGACGACCACTCAATTGATCACATTCTCTCAATCTATCTTCTAGGAAGATGCTCAACATCGCACAAAGAGCCGCTGCATGATGCATGATGCACTATCTTGCTGGTAAATCCACTGAGTGCTGCTTCAATTTAGAAAGTGTAAAACATAGAGTAATTGGTGTAAAATCACTCTTGATCGCAAGACTTCACAATTACGATCACAATTACGTGCTGCCCTCAAAAGTGGAAATATTTTATTTCACCTTGTCTTGATGCAGGTCCATGCCCGAACAGTCAGCGTTGATGCTTTGCCAAGTTTCTCTTTTTGAAATTAGGAGTGTCTTGTGCTCTTAGATGGGCATGATGGCGGTTTATTCTGCTGCTTACACCAAAGAAACACATTAGAAATTTTATGCGCAAAGCAATATAACTTTTGTATGCATGCAAGGCAAAGTGGCAATACCCTAAGCTGCTTTCAATGTAAATTTCTATCAATGCTTGATTTATTTCGGCTTTGTAGTCATGGAAGTGTCTTTTATCTTGCTCTTCTTCTGTGTTTGAATTCCGAATAATGGGATGTTGGTGATATATTGCAACAGTCTCAGCATTTCAGATTTATAATCAAGTCACTCATGTATTTGCTGCCAAATTATTCCCTTTCACCCAGTATGATGATGCTGGTTACATTGTACTGCTGTATTGCACACAAGCATTAATTAGAATCATCAAGCTCAAGACTAAGTGTTTGCCAGTATACAGTACGCCTACACAGCTGGATGTTATTTTTTGATAAGATAGCATCTTCCTTAAGCATACATAGTGCCAATTAGTTGTTTTATGTCGCTAATTGCACACTTAGATCGACTCAAATCAATGTAACCTCAGCATACGTTATCTGACACTTTCTCATGCTTTCATGTTGTAAAAGAAGAATCAAGTTGTTGATAATTATTGACTCCATCCAAAATGACTCTCTTGAAATTACTTTTCACTGTTATTGCCGCATGTCGTAAGTTTACATAATTTCCATCATTATTTAGTGACTATGCATAATCCAGAGGTGGGCAACCAAGTTGTGATTTTGAAAGGCAGTATTAGGCCTAAATTTATTTTATTGCTTACTTTTAAGTGTACGCAGGGGTTGCTGTACCGTATACGTGTATACATGTAGTGGTCATACTCATATTACACAGCAAAATTCTACATGCAAATGTATACAGCAGTATTCAGCGCAGATAATTTGTTAATATTTTGGAATGATAATTTGCATTCTACAACTCAAGCGAGCATTAAAGGGCGAATAGTCCTATTATTTATTTATTTATTTCGATAAAATGACTACAGCTTTCGCCAGTTACAGTCACTTTTAAAAAAAATTGAAGTTGAAATGAAAATAATATAGTCAGAGGAATGAATTTTAAAAACAACATCCGCATCATGTAAAACGTGTCTTTATGATGCGCTTGAATCTTGCGTGATTGAAGTCAAATAAGTCGATGTCAGAAATGCAGCCGAGCGTCGTGATTGTTCGAGGAATAAAGTCATGCTTCCGAATCAGAAGACCACGGTGCGATTCGTAGGTGAGAACATTGGTATGTCTCGTTCTCCGATTTGGTAATTTGAAGCTGATGGAGGACACAAGAAAAGGACAATTTACATGACTGTGAAGAACCTTATGTAAAAATATGAAGTCAAAGATGCTTCGTCTATTCTCCAAAGTCGTAAGTCCAAAAGATTTGCAGTGATCAGCATACAGTTGACTGCTGTACATGATTCTTCTATGAAAACATAATTCTTTAACAAAAACCTTTTGAACTCTTTCGATTCTTTCTTTCATATATTTCGCTTCCGGCGACCAAATAGGCGAACAATAGTCCAAAGATGACCGCACAAGCGAATTGTATAATTTCTTTAATAGATCCACATCTTTGAAAGGCTTCAACGTTCGCCTTACGAACCCCAGCATTCGAAAAGCCTTTTTGAGTATGTGATTGATGTGAGTCGAAAAACACATGTTATAAGAAAAATAAACTCCCAGATCTTTCATATGACTCACTCGGCTCAGAATAATGTCACCGATGACATAATCATAGTCCACATTTCGGGATCGTTTCAGTGAAAAGTTCAAGAAAAAACATTTGCCAATATTTAATGACATCTTCCACTTGGAGCACCAATGTACTAGACAGTTCAAAGCATTTTGCAGATCCTGACAATCACTTTCAGCAGAAACACGCTTAAAAAGCTTCAAGTCGTCAGCAAACATCAACGATTCGCATGAACGAAGAGAAGACGGAATATCATTGATAAACATGAGAAATAGGGATGGTCCAAGGATGGACCCTTGGGGGACGCCTGATGTGACGAGAGTCCACTCCGATTCTTGCCCGCAGACGACAACTCGCTGAAATCTGTCGCGAAGGTAGCTTTCGAACCAGCGTAAACATGACCCAGCAATTCCAAATTGGTTCGATAGCTTCAATAGCAGATAGTTGTGACACACAGAATCGAAGGCTTTATTAAAATCCGTGTAAATAGAATGAACCTGGACTCCATCGTCAAGGGCACATGTTATGAATTCTTTGTAACATGTCAAGTTGCTCAAGGTTGATCTGTTCGGAACGAAGCCATGCTGCTCATTGCATATTAGTTCCTTCAGATGAAAACGAAGGTACTTATTCACAATTCGTTCGAACAGTTTACTTATGACAGGTTGTATTGCAATTGGGCGGTAGGATTCCACATTGGTTTTGTCACCCTTCTTTTTGTAAAGAGGAAATACGTTGTTGCGCTTCAACAACTGTGGGTATTCTCCATTGGATGTAGATATATTGAATATGGTTGCCAAAGGAGCACACAATTGTTCAACGCAACGGATAAGAAAAATTGCTGAAACATTGCCATAACCACTAGCTGAGTTCGGGCTTAGTCTCAGGATTTCCCTTTTCATTTCCTCTGGAGAGATTGTGGGCAATTGGAATAAGGGAGCATCGTGGAAGCAACAACTTGGACGTTCAGCAGTACTGTGAATCGCAAATATAGATTCAAAGTACTTTGCGAAAGCTTGTGCAATGTCATGAAAACCGAAATGTTGATGGCCATTATGGTTTATAACTTTTGGCAGCGATGATGACGTCCTCTGGGACTTGACATACGTCCAAAATCTTTTTGGGTTATTTTTGATGTCTTCTCCTACATTCTTTACAAATTCAGCATGGCGAGAATTTTGCATCAGCTTGACTTCCTTGCGTAATTGGCAAAAGTTCTTGAAAGCATCTGAGGTTTTATCCCTTCCACTCTTGATGAATTGCTTTCGAGCTCTTTCCTTCTCCTTAACAAGAGAAATAAGATCACGGTCGTACCAATGAGGGAATTTTGAACTGTTATATTTCACAAGAGGTACACAGTCAGCTATTATAGCGAATATGACATCATAAAAATTTGATAGAGATTCGTTCACATTATCATAACAAATTAAACTGCTCCAGCAAACTAAAGTAAGCATCTTTTGAATTATATCAAAGTTAGCCTTTTTGAAGTTGTAGGTACTTCTGTGACATGGATCAGCACTTTTTGTTACCGGAGATTCCACCCTAACATCCAATGCCTGGTGGGTAGAGGAACATGGATTTGTCGAATGGCTTATCGCAACAGGCTTGCTATTGGTGAGCACAAGATCAAGCGGCTTGTTGTGGCATGAATTCAAGGCATTGTGCTGCCGCAACTCACAACTGTTCATCATATCCAAGAAACGTGCAGTTTTGCGAGAGACGGAGGATGAATTTACACAGGATGCGTAATTGTTATTGTGGTTGATTTCCCAAGCAGCATCAGACATGTTGAAATCGCCTAGGACAATCACAGAATCATGCAATTTAGCAACTGATCGAACTCTTTCCAACGAGACCTCCATTTCATCTATTGCAGAAGATGTTGAATCAGGTGGTAAATATACTGTTGCGATAAAGATGCTGCGAGAGGGGTTGTTAATCACTTCCACCCATATAATCTCAATTGAGTTAGATTCCAAATCATCACGCCGGACTGCCGATAATTCTTTGCATGTGGCAATTAGTACACCACCACCGTCCTTCTTGCTGCTTGTGTGATGATCCCGATCTTTACGAAAAATTGTGTAATTTGAATTACATAGAATTTCTCCGTCAAAAATATTGTCATTTAACCATGTCTCTGTGATCGATAGGACATCATATTCTTTTGTAGAAACTGCATCGAAGTGGCTATTGAATTCATGAAGTTTTCCACGGATGCTTGTAGCGTTGAAGTAAAAAAAGCTTAGATCATGCTTCCCGTTGGTCATTTCAAAAATAACACGAAATGGTTGTCAATTCACCGGTGAACAAAAAGACAGGTGCGGATTTGAACCCAGTAACCTCCGATGCAATGACCCAGCAGAGAGCTAGACGATACCAATGCACCAGCGGATCACTGCTGCCATGGAGGTGACAAGAATATCTTATTCCTGGAGAGAAGAAGCCGGGTGCAATAGCGGCACTCGAAGCCGGAAGTGAATTGATACAAGTATCACAAAAGCACTTATGTCGACTTTTCTGAGCACTGCGATGTCCCACGGAGATGAATTATAGATCAAAACGTAAATGAAGCGATGAGCCGTCGAATGATACCATTTTCGAATCAGATGACTGGTAGAACAGGAAATAATCCAAGAATGCAGATTTCCAAACAGGAGCGTATGCACACACAACCGCAAGCAGACAGCGATAGTCTGTTGCAGCAGATCAAAAATGAAAAATCATGGAAGCTTTTCATTAGTGCAAATAAACGGCAATTTGACTTGTTTGGTGATGTAACTGACATTACCTTATTTCATCGAAAAACAATGGTCTGTAAGTGCAGTGCAATTATTCGCCTGAAAGCCGTGCAAGATAAAGTTGATTGTGCTTCAATTGATCATGTTACATGTACCTACGTCACCAAAACATATACTGCTTTCAAAAAACATGCATGGACTCCACAAACGGCAATCGTGCGCCAATGCCAATCGAGTACAAAGTACATTGGTGTAGCTGTATACGAATGAAATTCAGGAAGAATATGTGAAAAAAATGTTGGCCTGTCAAAATCATACGGTTGGATTCCTTCATAATATGTATCCTAAATTTAAATAATTCGAATACCATGTGACTTACCATAAACTCGCACAGGCACATGATGGTCATTTTTCGCTTATGTGAGAAGATATTCATTGCGAAAAGAGCATGGCTAGATGATTCGAATGTGAATTTTTGTCCCATCATATTGCTCTTTTAGTTCTTAATAAATGGTTTCGGAAATTCTAAAGGGGATCCCTCACCCTCAGAAGCATCTCTCAAAGGTCGACGTCGGAGTGAGTCATTTTCACATCACCGATTCAAATATTTCAAAGGGCCATTTTAGATATGGGAAGTGGTGGTGGAACACCCAATATGTCCCGGCGGACTACCAAGTGGCCCGCGAGCCGCGCATCGCCTACCACATGGATAATCTAATCAATGTCGTTTTTTGATAAATTATCAGTTTCAGGCCTCTAATCATTTTTATTGCCTTCATGTATTATTTTTTTATTATACCTATATTTGTTTACGGCGCGAAAAACCCGAAGGTATCGTCGGTGTACAGCTCAAACCACGGAACAAAACAAGGACGTCTGCCTACACCCAAGCCAGATTCCAAATGTCTTGTTTGGGTTGAGTCGAAGTCGGTTGGAGCTCAACCAGGAATTGACGTCATCAAATAACCGAGACATCTTCGTGGTCGCGGTTAAACAATCAGAAACTGGAACATCCACGTAGAGCTGAAAGTCATCTGCGTACTGATGGAAGCGTACACCGCGGGAGGAGATGTCTAAGAGCTCGTCAGTGTATAGGTTGAATAACAATGGTAATTCCAATTATGACAAAATTTCTGAATAATTTCGGCACTTGACAATTTCACTCAGTTGATAAGATATTTTCATAAAAGAAAGTTTTCAATCAGTTCAAGAGGAAAAAAGAAGGATGAATGTCCCACTGATTTATCTCCCCTACGTTCTAAAAATGGCTTAAGGTGTATAGCACGTTTGATTGATCCATAAAGCTGAAGAATAATACCTTGAATATAGAAATTTGTGAAATATCATCTCAATATTTCATCAAAATTGGTAAAGAAGTAAAAACGATGTTAAACGTGTACATAGGCCTATATAAATGCGCTGCATACACTCCTATTACATTCTATCTACATCAGTAATGAAAAGTCCAGATAATTAATGAATGCTATACCAATGTAAAATTCTAGCAAGCTAGATTACAACCCAATAACCTGCCTCTTTTTCTTGTACTCTCTGCGCATAAATGCATGATCTTATCATTTTTGTACATGGGATGAAAGAAAATATCATCATACCATTGATTAATTGCGTGTCTTAGCATTAAATATTGTCTTAGCGTGTCTTAGGATTTGAATCACCGACCTCTGGCAACCTACCGTATATAGGTCATCGCTCTACCAACTGAACTATCAACGCGATAGCGAATCAAGAGTTCCCAATTGAAGAACTTGAGCTCTCCCTCAAAACAATCACTGTATCAACTTTAATTGATCTTGATATTGATATTTTTCCAACTTGTTTCCTGTGTAACATTATATTCTTTATGTTTTCTCACAATTTCCTTTTTCCGAACACATATTCTAACAAATCTAAGGCTGATAGCAATCCTTCAACGAAAAAGCAGTCTGCGCCTGTTTCGTTGATATTAAATAATCGCAGTCTTCTTTTTTCCCAAGTGTATTTTGCCCTACATCTCTGCTGAGATTCAAAATGAAGACACATAGCTGAGATATCGAGGCAATTTTTTGTAGGGCGGATTAAGTAATTAATAGTAGATCTTTGGCATTCTTTTTGCGATTAGCTATTTATATGTGGAGTGGGAAGGAAAAGCATGGAACAAACATCATAACACCGGCGTTCTTGAGTGTGGCACCTGAGAGTGGCCTCCCACTTGAAACATGTTTGAGAATGATGTGTCACCACTGTTTGTTTGCTCAAAGACTATTGGCAATAATCTATGTTATCCACGACCAACTTGCTGCGTGAAATCCAATATACTAAACCATTCCCATGTTTATTTCAGTAGCTTTTATCTGTTTTGATCTGTTTGAAATGCAACAAACACATGCATTGCAGATTTTCAGTTTTGATTTCAGAATTATCATTCAACTTGATTGATTATATCAATGTCATTTTGATTTGGGATTACATCGATTGAATTTCAGATGCGGCTGTTTCAAATTTAATCAATCTCACGAGATCTGATATTGATTTCAGAGATCACATGATATATTCATTTTACTGCACTATTAACAAATATAGCCAATAATAGTAACTTCTGAAATTAACATGGAAATGGTGTATGTCTCATGATGTCGGTCAACCAAGTGGTTTGTTTCATTGTGAGGGAAGCCCATAATGGCTAATGTCACCATGCTTTTTCTAACAAGCAAACCAGACAAGCGCATGATGATGCTCATCGATGGTGGTATGAAAGATATCTCCAACTGAACGGGTTGTATGGTTTTTTGTTAAAAGAGTTTGATAACATCAGACATTATGGGCTTTCCTCACAATGAAGCAGACAGCACCTAAAGCTCGTTGCTCCAAACAACCAGAGGCCTGTAGATTAACTAACCAGGTCGATCTATCAGCTGGTCTGCTTATTAACGCTTTCATGATGTACAGTATATTTCATTATATATTGACTCACATCATTATGAATTGCAAGCAGCAGAACTTCCTACAACGACTGCTGATATCAATATACGAGAAGCTTGTAGACACCATGTGCAAGTAGACTTATTGATGCTGGACTACTCTACTGGGTGGAGCATAAAAAATGTGACTAAATTTCAATGTAGCATAACTTTCTAATCATCCAACAGAAATTAACAAATAAGACCTCGTTTTGAAGCCAATATGCATCTCTATTACCACAATCAGCATTGCAATGTTTGCATTTCAGGATGAGACCACAATATGCACACAAAGTCAAAGAATTCGAAATCCAAGAAACTAAATGAAAAGAACAACGACTGAATGGAAAAGCTAGCATACTTCCAATTCTGTACTTAAACGATGATCATCATGCCGAAGTCTTTCTGTTGCAGATGATCACACAACATCAATTGAGTGATGACTTGATCAACCCTCAGCAATCACGCCGTGTAACAGAACGCCAAAAGTTTTGTGTTTTCCTGTTTTATTTCTTCCATAGTCTCCACATCTGTTCCACATTTCGTCCAAGTTAGACCCCAAACATTTTATTTAGAAATATTTCATTATGTGCATGCACCGAGCTGGAAAAATTTTACTGAAATTTTTTAATTCCAATTCCAATTCCAGAGCAGAAATTTCAATTCCAACTCCAATTCCAATTCCAGTCGAAACAGTTCAATTCAATTCCAATTCCATAATAAGATTCAATTCCAATAATTTCATGTCGCGTATAGTGCATTATGCTAATGTATCTAACATTTGTTCGTTCCAATCTAACCCATGTGCCTTTATCCTATACTCGTTGTTCCTGTGTGCCGTTCTCTACGTCGTCCCTATGTGCGTTCTCATGTTCATAGTTCATATTTCTTGTGTACATGTACGTGTATACATGTAAGCGGTCAGCCTACCCCATTTTTGTTTCGTAAACGAGATATTCAATATCTCGTGAAAAAAAGAAAGAAAAGAAAATTAACGGTCAGCAAAGAATCAGACGCTGAGAGAGAGATGAGATGCGAATAAATCGATTAATAAACTGACAGAAGAAAGAAATTCAATTTGCTACTAACGTGATTGTTGATGACAGAAAAAACGACGATAAAAATGATATCATGAAAACTGACTAATGGTATTTAAAAAAGGAGATTGAAAATTCCGTGATAAGAACGAAATGAAGTCGGGTCGAAAGCTAGCGGGCAGAGATTAAAGGAAACTCTTTCAATTTTCAAAAGAAAGTGGATTTATGGTCAAGTCTCAAAAATTGGTATAACTTAAAAAAGGAGAAATTGACACAACAACAACTACCAACAACAACACATACGACATCTTCAGCAGCTGTTAGAAGAACTCCGGGCTCTCGCGGTGCAACTTAACTACAGAAATAACAACAACAACTGCCCGCCAGCGAACAACAACACAGCAGCGTATACAGCAACACATCAGCGAGCGCGATATAAGCGACACTGATATTTATGATATTATTTTGGTATAAATGAGTCCGATCGAATTGACGTGAATTCAACATTATTAAGAAGTGAACTGTAAGTTTCACGTTTTTCTTTTATCGTTGCGTATCATATCTATATAACTATAGTCTTAAAAATTAATATTGTTAATTGTTGTGATTGGACGTTGCAATTTCAATTTTTGTACAAATAGATTTATCACAGGTCAATCGAAAAAGTGGAATTGAGGTTTATCAGGGTCAATTCCAATTCCAATTCCAGTAGATTTGTATATCGTCAATTCCAATTCCGACGAAAAATGGAATTAATTCCAATTCCGACTTTTCCAATTCTCTGCATGTACATCATGATCACTCGGTAAATTTGTAAATATATATCGCAAGGATTTTTTTTGATGTTAAACTTTGCGTATGCATATGTTGCACGTGTTATCAACGCTTGCTTGTAAGTGGCCGCTTGTGCGGCCATCGCTTTGCGTTTTCTGCATAATTCAGAATAAACATTTATGACTTACACTTACTTTTGACCATATGACTACATTCAATGTGTTCATGATCATGCAATACTGAGTATTTGTCGGTGCATTAAGGCATCGATGTGTTAAATCAAATATCTATAGAAAAGATATGTTTCATATGAAAATCAGTACCGAGAGTATCATGTGGCTCTCATCAAGAAACAATTTAGCTTATAGATTTATGATTTGCTATCCGCAAAGCCGAGCTTCAAATTTGGAATGAGACATAATTACAATCGAGATATAGCTGAAAATCTTTGTTCAATTTTGTCAATGAATTATGTCAGAGCTATGAGTAGAGAGAAAAAGAGTTTATCAAACGATGCGTAGAATGCCTACATCACTTGCATCCGCAATGGAACCCTTACAAACCCTGCTAAAGAGATAAAGAAATCTCGCGATGAAGAGCTCAACTTAATCGATCATGAACACATTGAATGTAGTCTAATGGTCAAATGTAAGTGTAATGAAATATTTCTAAATAAAATGTTTGGGGTCTAACTTGGACGAAATGTGGAACAGATGTGGAGACTATGGAAGAAATAAAACAGGAAAACACAAAACTTTTGGCGTTCTGTTACACGGCGTGATTGCTGAGGGTTGATCAAGTCATCACTCAATTGATGTTGCGTGATCATCCGTAACAGAAAGACTTCGGCATGATGATCATCGTTTAAGTACAGAATTGGAAGTATGCTAGCTTTTCCATTCAGTCGTTGTTCTTTTCATTTAGTTTCTTGGATTTCGAATTCTTTGACTTTGTGTGCATATTGTGGTCTCATCCTGAAATGCAAACATTGCAATGCTGATTGTGGTAATAGAGATGCATATTGGCTTCAAAACGAGGTCTTATTTGTTAATTTCTGTTGGATGGTTAGAAAGTTATGCTACATTGAAATTTAGTCACATTTTTTATGCTCCACCCTGTAACTCACTCATAGGAGCCATCATGCCCAAGCATAAGCAAGTCAAATAAAGTAGCAAATAAAGTATAATAGAGATCAATTAATAATGTGCACAATCATGAATAATTGATGTCCATGCTCCTAAACAGTTTTGAGACTGTTTTGAATATGCTTTGAAGAATTCGTCAACATTGCGTTCGCCACATCTGATCAGAGGGGTTTTATGTAAATTCATTAATGAAGAGTGAAAAAATTTATTGCTTATAATAATGAATACAATTTTTGAATATCTCTATTTTGCAGTTTTTATACACGCGTCTGAGGCTCAAATATGCAGAGATTCATCACAATTGTGCCCATACTATGTACCTCGAGGATATTGCTCGTTCAACACTATCCAAAGGGCATGCCCATTATCGTGTGGACTTTGTAAAGGTGAGGAGATTTTATGCAATTGGAACAACAATTATTGAACCTCCAGTTTTAGTTGATGTTTCTGATGTTTTCTGAGATTCCTGTCCGTGATTCTTCTGCACTGCAATAATCAGTCACGATTTTATATCACGGCGTTGTACGTGGCAAGGCATCGATCCACAGTGCAACCTAACAAAGGATCAACAGAGATGTTCAGTCGGGTTTTAATTCCGAGGTAAGGCTCAGGTAAGGCAAAGAAATTCGGATTTGACAAAAAATCGCCATATTCTGAGTACCGATGTGCCATAACTAAATGATACATAAAACGAATAAATTTGAAGATGTTTTTGGGTCACATGTTCTTACAACATCTCTCATTAACCTCAGTATCATAATGGTAGTAGCATTAATACTGATGATGATGCATAATATTTATTGAAGTTACGCAGTCTCAATTCTAGAAATTTTTATTATAGTGATATAACTACGACATCTTTCTATGGTAGTACAGATGGAGTAGTTGTATCACTACTATCAAACGATCAAGAAATGTCAATGAACTCTATGGACCAGTGACGATATAGACAATCTGTTAAGAACACAAACGTGGTTAGCTTTCCATGGCATCCAAAGTCCAAGTAGATAGCCTATCCAATATTGTTACCCTCCTAGTGTGTAGATCTCTTTGCTATAATGATTGACAGACATATTACGGACCAGGAATTTTCTACCTTAGGAATGGATGGCTATGCATGTTGGATTCAAGATCCTCAAGTCTACGAGGACGCAAGCTAGCTATGATGCCATGCTTGGACTCTTGGTCCTGTCATGATGATTAAAAAAATCCCATTATGAATCAGATACTTTTTACACCATGTGTGAGGCAACACATGATGACAGATGCCACTCAAATTGCATAATTAACAGACAAGAACAGTTCGATCAGGCAACTTGTTGAATTTAGTCCTCATTCAAAGTGAAATTCAATGATGCTCTCATTTCCTTTGAATACCACTCTAGCCTTCTTTTCTGCAGGTCCATGAATTGCTACGTTCTGACAAATTTCTACGGATGATGTGCGAATTTCATCATGACTTTCAATTGTTGTGCGTGATTTCTGAATGAAACTGTTGCAGGACGCCTCTGCTGACGATTGCAGGTCATTTTGGTGCAATGACTTGTATAAGCATTGGTTTAGTTTATACATCTCGTCATCACTGCATCTTTTTCTTATGTAGGAATCGATACTGCCTGCATTTTTGTGGCCAGTGACTTTGCATATTTGTTCCTTTGTAAATCCTTGATCATGGAGTTGGTTGATAACAGTTGCTCTCACGCAATGATTGGAATAGGTCCTTGATAGTCCAGATTGTGTGGATATATTGTTCATCATTTTCCCAAGGGCATTTTTACCAAGAACCAGCTTGGGATGATACCAGGCTCCACTGCATCCGACCACTTCGTCAGATTTTGGCCTTGGCCAAAAGTTTCCTTGATCCGGCAGAAGTGACACATATAGTCGAAATGCTGCGACTGGGCAATGCTTCTCATTATCTTTTCTTTCGTACATTTTTGCCTTCTTTAGATCCTTGTACTCCTTACACGACAAGGATGCTTTCACATTTTTTGACAGTTGTGTTTCATTTATTCGGATGTATGTTCTCCCACTTGAATCTTCCTCTGTTACAAATGTGTGTACATTGAGGTATCGCATGTTCTCTCGTCCTCTCATTCCGAAGTTGTACTCAATATTTTACCAAATTTCTTGTTGCAAGCGTGTTGGTGTTGAGCGATCGAAATATGATGACAAAATACTCAAATCCTTGGGCTCATTTTCGATCGTCTGCTTCCGCGGCTCCGCTCCACTTCGCAGATACTGTCCCACCTTTGTCTTCAACATGGTATTAGCTGACATGAAAGCAGGACCGTCGATGATGTTGACACACCGATTGTTTGGAGCTTGTGTTAGGTATCGGTGAATTGCTGCTCTGATGCACACTAATGTTGAAGGACAGTAGAAATCGCCACTTGCTTTTTGTAGATTGTGATAAAAGAATCTCAAATAATCGGCTAAAATGGCTTCAGGCATTGTCTCTATGTTATCAGGAAGGTTTTTTGATAAAAGAAAGTTTTTGAACTTTTTAGAATATTGCATGGTTTGAGAGACTGATGACTTGGGCTTCTGCATCATTTCTGTTTGGTTCAGCTCATCTTTGATCTCTGAACTTAGTTGAGGATAGAGCTCACTTGTGACTTCTGAACTTAGTTGAGAAAATTCTTCAATTGGTATTTCAGGATAGTGGCACGAGTTTTGCTCCAATGTCTTCATTGATGTATCTGCTGTTAATTGGTTCAATTCAGCAGTGCTCAAGCCAGATACCAATCCATTTGGAACAAAGTCAAAATTGATCATGTCAAGAATGAGATTCTCATCGTTAAATGAATATTCACTTGGTTGTGTCGACATAATTGGTAGTGACTGCTTTCAAACTTCAATGGTTAGTCAAAGTGATGGTTCACGAAGATAAGTTTGAATTGTTATCTATGTATACATAGCATTCGATGAGTCCACTGTGATCATCAATTTGCATTACAGAATTAGAAAATGCATGGACATTGGTCATGGACATAGATCCTTATATAATGATTTGAGGAGCTACACATTTCTATTGTCCCCGGTCCGTAATGAGATTACGGACCGCTGACATGTTTAACACATAGTGCCTTTTCATGAAGCCATGCCATTACGGACCGCTGACCATAGAGAAGTGAGACTGTAAATGAGGTGGGTAACAATGGCAAAATGGACCTAGATGTCGGTCCGTAATAGACTATAATGCCTCGGGCGCTACGCGCCCTCGGAATTATAGTCTATTACGGACCTCCATCCCGGTCCATATTGCCACATTGATGTCATGCATTTCCTTCATTTGAATTTCAAGTGAACCGATATTTAACTGGCATTTGCATGAGGTGTAGCCTGTACATTAACAAGCATTTGAAATAATGGCTAAAAGACAATTCGTAAATACAGATGCAAATGACCTACTCAAGATCAAATGTGCGAAGAGAACTGTTAACCAGCAAAATTCTGCCTACAACTCATTTTTAGCCTTTATGCGTTACAAAGATCTGAACGTAGATGTAAAAGAATTATCCTTTAAAGATCTTGACGAAATGTTAAGAGATTTTTACATTTCACTACGCAAAGGGGAAGAATTATACAAAAGAAATACGTATCTATCACTACGGCAATCATTGAGAAGAAAATTGGAGGATGTGATGGACAGGAAAGTTGATATTATAAAAGATGAAAACAACTTTCCATTGTCCATCGAAATTTTTCAATGTCTTTTGAAAAAAGTAAAGGCAGATGGACGTGGGGAAACAGAGCACTATGACGAAATAAATGAAAAAGACTTTTCATTGATTTCAAGCAGGCTTGATATAAATGTACCACAACAACTTCAGTGGCTTGTATTTGTCGTTATTGGTTTGTTTTTTGCAAGAAGAGGGAATGAAAATCTGGATGGAATGACAAAAGATGATTTTGGGTTCAAATTGACAGAAAATGGAAAGAGGTACATACATTTGAAAAAAGATGAGCTTACCAAAAACCATCGTCAAAATGACCCGGAGAAATCTAATGGCGGATTGATCGTTGAAACCAATTTATCAAATTGTCCGTATTCTATAGTTTTGCATTACATAAAGAAATTAAATCCTCTAAACAGGTATTTTGGCAACGTCCAAGGGATTCAAAAGATTGGTGTAAATACTATCAAAGATTACATATCAAACATAAGTAAATTTTGCAATTTAAGTAAAACTTACACAAATCAATGTCTCAGAGTTTCATGTTGCTCTATATTAGGTACTAAACATGCTGAAAATGATATAAAAAGCGTAAGTGGACATGTTAGCAATTCTGGGTTAGGTATATACAAACGAGTTCAGCAGAAGAAAAAAATTGAGATGTCAATGGACTTAGCCAAAGCCATGAATAATCACAAAGAACAAAACCAGATAAATTGCAAAGAAACAGATGAACACTGATGAATGATGAAAATGACAAATTAATTCTTAACGAAGCAATCAAAATTGATGCATCTACAAACATACAGAATACATTGAATAAAAAAATTCCAGGAGTATGCTATTTCCATCAATGCAATATGACAATTAACATGCATCGTTAAACAACATTGTCTATTTCCTTCCTGGTGTATATGTTTTTATGCATTGTTCATCGTTGATTGATAACCAACTGTGAATCTTATTTATAGAATTTGCAAGTTTATGAAATATACCGGGTAATTATTTCATATAATTCACCTGATTTTGTACACAGATATAGTTTTATCCATTCTCAATTTATCTATGCCCAAGATATCATCTAAGCTTACTTGCAATTTGGGTGCATTGTAGGGTAAGAAATGTAGCACGGTAGCCCATTGGATTACAAGTATTTTGATTCATAGAAATTCCGTTCTACGAGTACATTAGAAAATGTAGAACGCATAGTTCAACATAGTGGAGATAGGAAAGGAGTTTGATAATACCGCATAGCTCTTAGTGCTTCCACCATAATTGAACGAACTCGCTATGTTATTTGAAACACGAGGCGCGGTGGAAGCACGACAAGCTATGCGGTATTACATTTCCTGCATGATATTGAGTTCTTGCACTAGTGCGATGTCACTAATGTCTGCCGGTGGGAACGCACCACCTGTCCTCTTAAGGACAAACCTTAAGTCTTATTAACTATAAGTTTATTAAAATTATGAAACATGTAGACGTCGTTATGGGAATGTCCCAGCTTCAATTGCTAACACAGTAAGTCTGCAGATGCTGGTGGTTTATGACCCCGCTACTGGACCTCTGCTGGCAGGCGAAAGCCTCACATTCTTATAGCGGTTTATTAATGACATCGGTAGTTGTGTTAGGTCTAAGTACCAATTAGATAGCAAGGATCTAAAGTCCAACCTCTGAAAGGATTCCTTGCTGAGTATGGGGTCCTGGCATTTGAAATATGGATATAATGCAAGCTAAAGTGTATGACGTTAATGCGAAGGAGTGGATAGCGCCCTCCACATGAGTCAGTAGTGTTGATGTCTGTGGCAGCAAAAGATGCCTATGTTGTAAATCTCTTGACACTAATACTACTTTTAAGAGTTTTAGTACCGGCAGACGGTTCGTTTTAAATTATCCTAGTAGTTTCTCGTGTAAGAGTAGACATGTAATATATTTGATCACATGTCAATCATGTGGGGTCCAGTATGTTGGACAGACAAAACAGCCATTACATTGTAGACTTAATGGGCATCGGCAGTCTGTTCAAAAGAATCATCTCAATACGTATTTAAGTAATCATTTTAATAGTTCTAATCACAGTTGGGATGATGTAAGTATACAAATTATTGACTTTGTCGATGTTCGTAATAAATCTGATACAGAAATTGCCTTCGAGCTTAACAGTAAGGAAGATTTTCATATAAGAACGCTGAACACCTTGCATCCTTTGGGTTTGAATGACAGAGTGTTAGGCGGAGGTTGCGCCTCTCAGAACACTGCAAATTCATTTTCATTTTTTAGTTCTCCTATTAGCAGACGTAAGAGAAGCCATGGCCTTAGGAAGTCGGGTAGAAAGAAATATCCTCCATCTAATAGTTGTGAGGATATTCTCAAGGAGCTTCAAGAGTTGATGAAGAGCAACAAAATAAGACATTTCTATAATTGCTTGAAATCGATTAGTGATAGCATGCTTAAAATTATGTATTCTAGGCTTCTTGATCAGTCGAATGACCTATCTTTCGTTTTGACAACATATGTTCATAGTAAATTATATAGAAACAAGAAGGATAGCTCTACCGAAGACAAAACGCATATAGTGATTCCTTTCAAGTCTCATTTAGTTGACAAACTTCATTTACCTTCTGTATTTAATGATAAAAGTGTCTGTGCTTTAGTTCCAGAAAAAGCGAAACATCTATATCCTCCCAAAGTGTACCATAAGCTTAATAACCCTATTTGTTTGAAATTCTTCAATTATAATAAGTTTCTTAATAGCCTGACAATTCAGGAAGTTGTTGGCATTTTACAGAGCGATTGCAGCTGTGACTCGATGACCAGTTTTGTTTATGAGCCTTATGGGCATGTTTTTACCGGTAATTTAGATATAATAAATGATCCAGGTCTCAGAGCTATATTCGCGTATGGCACTAAACACAGATTGTCTAGGTCAATATCATGGAAATCCATTCAAAAAGAGATCAGCGATTCCATAGATGATCATATATCTCGTGTGTCCAGTCGCCTTCACTTAAAAGTTGATGACTTCTCTATTTGGAAAAACAGGGTCATGATGTTAGTAAAGCACCGCATCTTTCGTTGTAAGAAGTTGGGTGGGAAAGATAATGGCAGCAGCGTTTGTGTTGATAAGGAGTTGCAAGATCTCCATAAAAACTTGATAGTCGTTCCTGTCGATAAAGCATCCAACAACTTTAGTTTCATATGTAAAAAGTTCTATCTCAAAATCCTGATGGACGAGGTTGGTTTTGACATAGATTCTTCCACTGCAGTAGGCAATGCAACTTATAAACCTGAGCTTATTTCTGATAAGGAAGTCCTTACTAAACACGTTAAAGATATGAAATCAAACTTTAATATTAATGTTAGTGACAAGGACCTTACACTACCAAAACTTTTCTGGATTCCAAAATTGCATAAAAATCCTTATAAGTTTAGATTCATTGCCGGAGCCAGAAATTGTACAACTAAAAAGTTATCGGTGAATATCAACAAAGGTCTGAAAGTGATAAGAGAAAATTTCCATAGATACTGTGAGTCAATCAGGAGTAATACTGGTTATTCTTATTTTTGGAGTGTAGCCTCGACTCAAGATTTTTTGAGGAATATTTCTAACGTGAACGTCCACTCTATGCAAGTTTTTGACTTCTCTACTCTTTATACAAACTTAGATCAAGGTGCTATCAAGAATAATATTTTTTCCATCCTTGATCTCACATTCAATTCCACTAATCGTAGATACTTGTGTGTAGGATATGAGAAGTCGTTTTTCTCCAAAATCAAATATAAGGGGTATTCTTGTTATGACGTGGACTCTTTTAAGAAGGCTATTGATTTTATAGTGTCTGAAGTCTACATTTCTTTTTCCGGTTACGTGTTAAGACAAATTCGAGGAGTACCAATGGGAGGGAATTGCAGTCCTTTACTTGCCGACTTGTTTCTGTTAAATTGCGAATTTGCTTTTATGAAACAATTGGTTAAAAATAAAAAGTTTGGACTAGCTAAATTATTGTCAAACACTTCGAGATATATAGACGATATATGCGTAATAAATTACAAGCATTTCAATACCTTAATTCCGAAAATTTACCCAATGGAGCTTCTTGCAGATAGAAACGGAGTCAATGACAAAGCCGTTGTTTACCTCGATGTGAGACTCCAATCTAGTAGTGACGGTCTCCGAACCTCAATATATCATAAAGTGGAAGATTTTGATTTCCCTGTTGTTCTGTTGACATTTCCAGACAGTGCAATACCTTATAACATGGGAATTAATGTATTTGCCGGCCAGGTTTTACGTTATTGTCGCATCTGCTCACATCTTGAAGATCTAATTAAACGAATTAATATGACACTTTTTGTGATGAGCAGCAGAGGATATTGTAAGTCTAAAATGAAGGCATGTACTGAGAAAATCCTAACCGGTCATAACAATTTTCTAGTCAAGTTTGGATATTTCTCAGCCAGGCAGCTGACATCGCAGTGCGCATTTTAAACAATATAATTAACTCTGTTTTCTTAACATTTTTTTATTGGTTATACCATTTCAGTATTTCACACATATATTTTAGTTTGTTTTGGATGTATCCGTCTTTTGCGGTCGTTTTGTTTTTGTTTTTACTATTACTATCAGTATTACTTATTATTACACATATCATTACTGTATTGATTTTAGAATGCCAGCCGCATATAAGTTTATGCGGGGCCCCGCCCGACTGGGCTTGAGCGTTCAGGTAGAGGGGCCGAAACGCAACCAGGCGGGTACCTGCTGACGACTGGCTATTGTTCTATTTGTTTTAACTTTTTTTTTTTTTTAATCGCTAACTACCCTAGTGTGATGAATGGACTGTGTCGGTTACTGGTCTCCATGGGGTTGACATGGTGATTACTAAGTGTCTATTTATATATAAGTTCCTAATCAATCGAGCCTGAAACTTTGACCAAGGAGATCACTTGTTAAGCGGCCTTGTACGATCTCGTACACTTAAGGGTGAAGTCCAGCCCGTATAGCGCTATGTTATGGACTCCCGGGTAGGTCCGCCCGGCACGCAATCAGATCCGTCAAGTCTTTGTGCTTAAAGACCTTCATGCATTCATGCATTTGTCGAGGCTCACAAGTCAGAGGACCATTAGGGGTAAGGTCCAGCCCCGCTTTAGAAGCGCTGAGTGAAAAATGGACTAGTGGGAAGGTCCTCCACACCGATCTCGTCAAGTTTGGCTCTAAAATGTAGTCCTAGGATAGTCAAAAGTTTGACGCGCCTTGAACGTTTAATGTCTGCCGGTGGGAACGCACCACCTGTCCTCTTAAGGACAAACCTTAAGTCTTATTAACTATAAGTTTATTAAAATTATGAAACATGTAGACGTCGTTATGGGAATGTCCCAGCTTCAATGCATCCAATACATAGATTGTCAATGCAAGAACCATTTTCTAAATGTATAGATAAAAATGCAAAGAACTGCAGTATCATGATGGAAATCTTGACACCTTGCACATGAGGATTTGTCAGAAAGAATTGAACAAAATATCTTCATTTCATGAACATCCCCATTCATCAGTTACTTTCACGCTACGATCTTCATAGTGCAGTAAACATGAAACAAAGAAGCAATATGAACATAGTAAGTTATTGGGAGGTTTTTCAAATTACAAAATTGGCAAGAAGATCACGGCAATGATATTTCACTGATCAGTGAATAATTGACAATATATCAATCCTGCCTAGATTTTGAAAGCATCAATGAATCGTACCATGGACTAGGAGTTATTTCAAAAAATGAAGGACCAGCCATTAATTTATAAGATGAGAGAAGTCCTTGCTTTGATGATTTGTCGTTATTGTAGTAACATATGCGATGATACATTGATGCTTGAAAAAGCTAGGCATGATTACTATTGTAGTGAATGCGTGCTATGATTCATGCACATCTAGAAGTCTATGGAAGTTTCTGGCTACATCCATAGACAGTGGTTTTTGATTCAGAAGCCGGAAACAACCACGATTGTTGGCGGCTCTGTGACGTCATCAATGAAATAATGCCGCATAGCATTCACTACAATAATTATTTTCTTCCATGTCTGCATGTGGATATAATTTTACACTTTTTGTTGATCAAATTAGTTTTTTGTGTGAGAATGTGATATTTTTCCATCAGACACAGATAATATTTTCCTGTACCACATTTATGCGGTGATGTTTCACAAATGGTTTCACATTTGATGTTGTAATTTTTGTTGCTGTTCTTAAATGTCCAAATAAATTTCGACAATGCAGTTTCGTTTTCATATCTTATGTTCGTGAAAGACTTTCTGTGATTGCGATATCTTGCTTTGAAGCTGTCTTCTGTTTGACCGATGTATAAATGATTTTTGCCATCTTCTGTTGTATATACACGTATATGGAAAATAATGGAATATATACCGTAATTGAACATAATTATTATATGTATATCTATATTTGATTTTCTTACATTTCAAATTGTTTGATCTGTACTCGATTACGGTTAGGCTACTTCGAACGGGAGATTTCAAGTTTGTTGAAGCTATTCTGTATATTAACGCATTAGCTTCTTGCTTTGGGTCATTTAAATTCCTGAAATATTTCGCGATTTGAATATTCACACATTTGTATATTTGAATATCTGCTGCCGCCTGAAAATTGGTGTCTTTACGTTAAATCTTCCCGATTGAATGAATTGAGAATGATGATAATGATATGTAATTTTTTTTCAGTTGAGCCTGAACCTCAGCCAGAGCCAGAACCCGAACCTGAACTGATGCCAATGTAGTGTATTGTCCGCAATGGGCAAAGAATGGATTTTGTACTGATCCCAACATTAATATTCGCTATGGATGCAGAAAGTCCTGCCGTCAATGTTGATTTTCATCTAAAAGTATAATTTCAACAATGTCAATAAACACCATGAGCGATTAAGATCTAAAATACACCATCAGTTCTGAAAATATATTGCTTTTGAAACTTGTACTAATTAGTAGAATGAACAGCAATAACAGTAGGCCGATGATTTTACTATTATCGAAACGTGAACGTGCACAAGTATTGAACTAAATCCGCCCAATTTATCGAATTAGGCAAAGCTAGATCCCAACCGACACAGACATTTAATAATTCGCTGCAAAAATAACATTATTTATGTTGTCACAAGATGATATCGAATGTACTTTTACACTGATGCATTCTTGTACATAGTAAGCTTACATATATTCCGAGAGAGAGAGGAAGGGTACTTCTATTCTTTCCCCCCCCCCAACATTTCTGCTGTTGACACACGGAAGTGTTGCATCGTCAATGATCTTCTCTTGTTCCTACGGGCAGTCTCATTAACGTCGCATAGCGTTGAGTGTGTAAAGCTCCTCTTGTCTGACTTGTAGAACATTTGAAGTCTTAGAATTAGACAACTGTTTGCAGACATTTTGAATTTGTCTGCAGACAACAATCACACGAAGTTCGAAGATCACAGCTGTACCTCGTATTCTAACTGAGTATCCAAGAGACCAATCCTTCATGCCAGGGTTCAAGTAAGACTTCTCAGACGTGTTGTACAGTCACTCAGTGACAGATCAAGTCTATTCTAAACCCAATGTGACTAACTTTGGCGAAATTTGATGATTTTGTAAGACTTGAAAAATGTGGGGGGGGGGAGGAATAGAAGTACCGAGAGGGAGAGACAGAGACGGATTTATTCTCGAATGCCAAGGAGTATTCGCAGGTACATCATTACATGAACTCATTACATAATGCGCGGGTTTCGTTGTTTGGTTTCCTGTGTTTGGCTTCCATTCTTGAATTTTGTAAGGAGCATGTTTGTGTTTTACATTTTCTTCTTTGATAATGCGCGTCAGTATGGAGCATAGAAATGGATAATAGTACACTAGAATGGAAGTTTGATATCTTGCCTATGTACAATGATGGCACATGGAAAAATCTATGGTTTGTAGATCTGCTTCGATCTAAAACATTGTATCATAGTGAAACTATTTGCCAAGTTGGCTGTGGAAGTTGTTGACGCCTAATTACAGGATTTTCATGAAGAGAATTGCAAGTGAGATGGTTTCATGTGAAATAGCCTACTATTCCATTGATTAATATAGTGCGTGTATTTTTAGCAGTCACTGACAACAATTTTCCAATTTTCAATATTGGAATGCGAATTAAAAATTGGTTCACAAAGTCATAATTGAAAGTGGTCGGTGTGCTGTTTGTAAGAACATCTGAAGAATTCACCGATAGAAAGTTTAATTATCGGATAATTTCTTCTTCAAGCGGCTAAGAAACCTGGCGCTTTTCTGGAATAAACACACTGAAAGTTTCTTTACCAACAATCATTTCTCAAACAAAGGAGATGTCGCTGGAACTTTTCAATTAATCATTGAATGACACATGTGATATTTTGGAAGCTGATATTCGAATGCATGTAGAGATTTTGAAAATTATTCAAATTTAGTGAACAGGGCAACCCTTTAAAGTAAAATGAATACTCTAAGATTTCTTGGCCTCTGATTTCAAGCTGGAGTTATGCATGTTCTGTAAATCGACATTACAAGTTGCATAAGAGTCTGATTATACTATTGATAGATTATCGGAGCGATATTTCAAAATGATGAACGTACAGAACGTTTTACAGGATTTCCTTCTTTGTCATCCTGTCGCTACAGTATTTTCAAAATTCACTATTGCTTCTGTGTACCTGATCTTTGGATTAGGGACAACAATCCAGATCGCAAATTGTTTTGATAATTAAAAATGCCAACCCGAAAACAAGAAAGCCAGTTCGCAAAATTCGCTTTTTGCCCCAACTAAGTTTCCCCGGCGTGTGCCATAATTTTCATGCAGTTTCCATTCTAGGACTTTCTATGGTATTATTAATTTCTATAGTATGGAGTGATGTCAGTTATCTTGTTGTCAATTGTTGGTTGCGTAATGCATATGTCACGCTTGTCTATTGTTCAGCTTTCATGCCTGTCGAGATCGCTGTGTTAGCATTCATATAGTGTCTGATTGGTCGACTGTGTTGATTGCTGTGGTATATTTGATTCCTAGTGTTCCTGCAGGCCGTCTTTGTCAATTTGTCGTGATCATATGGCTGGTGGACGCCAGCCGAAAACGTTCGACAGCTTTTAAATTCTTTTTATAAAATTCGAAATCCGAAATGATTCAAAGTAATGCACATTTTCAGTTCCATCAAAGTAGAAAGCGGTTGGTTCAAAAGTATGTTCCTTCTAATTAAATACGCATGTTGCTTGCTGTGTTTGGTCAATTGCATGTTATCACTTCATAATATAATGATAAGAACATGTCACAGCTTATTTGATGTAAGAAGTCCAAATCCTGCTCCATTTGATAGACGCACGAACAAGGATGCAAGTACATAAATTCTTGAATTTGTGGAATGAAATCAGGTTAATTTCTATACTGAGGTGAGGAGTAAATTCACATTAGTTCGGCTTCTACTGAAAGTGAATTCATTAGCTCACACAAGAGAGAAACAGATTCATAAGGAAAAGGAAGTAATAATTTGTAAATTCACGAACTTCGATTAACCTCTAAGTCTATTGTATCCACAGAATTAAATATTTTGTTTATCTGCTTCGGTTTGCTAGAAGTGTGATTAATACGAAATGGACGGCACATTGAGGAACCTATTAGGTGGGCAGAAAGGAATTCCTAATACCTTACAGAGATAGGAAAAAAAGTCGTGCGTCGCTTGCGGATTAATGTGAGTTCCAGCGAAGTGCTTCGATTGCCAAAATTCCTTCAGATTCGAAGAATTCAGATCATTGCCCACAAGTTTTCTCCATAATGTTGACCCTTCCGATCATTATTAAAGAAAGTAGCAGGCGTACGAAAATTAGTTCACTTGATGATTTCACATCCTCTCCTCGGCATTGCTCACTGTATAGTGCACACATTGAATCGAAGCCACACATCGATGTTTGTTTTGGTGTGTGCGAAGTGATAGCACAGCACGCACGCATCTCTCACTGGCTCTGGTGTCCTTTGCTGACAGCTTATCGTTTGCCATTTCCAATAGCAAGCGATACACGAATTATCCATTCGAGAAGGAGCAAGTTGTGTGATGTGATGTGCCATTTCGATATTAAGGTTACATACAATTCTTCCTTTCTAGGAAACCGAAGCGCGCGCAGATGAATCTAATTCTGTGATTGTATCGCTATTGCGGTAGCTGCATTAGGGAATGGACTTCCAAATATAGTATATGGCTGACAGAGTAGGGATATGTAGGTAGAGTGTCGACTCAAAAAAGTATCTGTATACGGTGAAATTTTTTATATGAAAAGATTCAGTTTTTTGTAGAGATTACGTTCCCGAACTCCAAAAAATTATTTGGGCAGTTTCAAAAATGTCAAAATTTTGCCAATTTAAATGCTACCGAGATGACGCACCCTTGTAAGTAGTATGAAACAAGTTGGATATCAAAAGGAATGAATATTTGCTAGTAATCATTCTAACTAAGCGGAAATTAAGCTAATTTGCTAGGGAATTTCATGTTCCGTATGATAATGGAAGTCTTCATGAAAAGTCGCGATGTTATTCGTGTTTTCTTGGCTGAAATTTCAAGTTTTATTTCTATTTTCACCGGCATAATTTTATGATTCACTAAATTCATGTTTCATTTCTTGAATCTGAATAGTGATGTGGAACCATTTACATCTTTCAAAGTTAATTGAGATAACTGTCTTTGAATCTGTGATTTTGCCATGCCAGTGGCAGCTGTTGCCTGATCACGCTTAAGAAGATTCTCTCGAGATTCAGCTGGAAAGCAATAGCGCAGGTCATCGAGTTGCTAATTTAACAAACATTACCTATCCAAGGCTGTCATGACACGGACGATCTGTAAAATCGTATCTTTTCCTTCTGCATTACAATCATGATCAGTCAATTCCGTTGTAATTTCTTCAAAACTGCAAAAATTTGCATATCTCACATTTGGTGACAATGCCATCTGCATCTCCCTTGAGTTCATTCAATAAAATCGAAAGTGTGTACACATTGGAGATTTAATAAATGCAGAGCTACCACTCTACCTAATATACTTACTGTGTGATACGGCTATACTATTTTTAGAAGTCCATGATTAGGAAGGTTTAAAATATATTCACGAAAATAAATTCATGATGAATTGTTGACTGAAGTGCTTTAGGGAAGAACAAAAGGAGCGGATGAATAGATGCCGTGTTCAATCAGCATTGTCGTAGCCACAGAGATAAAATGCTTTGTCTGCGTTGTTTGGTATAGAGATGAAATTTTTAATATTGATGGTCACGCTTAGAACTAGTCCCGAGGAGCAGAAAGATCAATTTTACATTGAACGTAATGCAATGTGAAGAACTATGTGACGAACAATGTGACGAACTAGATCATTGACACCGCACTGAACGTTCAGTCAGTAAATTTAGATCGTGAGGAGTCGAACAATATGAACAATATTTACATTTGACGAATTTATCACGGAGAAACATTAAGTCAAAGACAGGCACTTTCCACTTTAAAGATGTTCAAACTTCAATGTCAAAAACTGTGGATCGTGTGCTCCCGTATACGACTTAAGGTGCGCATTGCGCGTGCTTGGCCAATCACGTAAGCCAAAGGGAGACATATCTCTATGCCATTGTATACAATGGCTGAGATAGAATCACGTCACCTCTACAGTAACCGCGACGGCCGAATCCAGTTCGGTGGTCGTAGCACAGGAAGTCCGATTGATGAACGGCATTTTGATGCCAGACACAGTACTATTCTGAGATCCGTCGACTTCAAGTCACCTTTCAAGATTCATTTTGTCAAGAAATACCGGTAAAAAACAAGAAAATTGAAATCCAATATTTGGAATTTCTTCGAAAAAAGAGCGATTCAAACACCTCGTCTGTTTGCTATGCAGAGGAAAATGGGTCTGTTTAACGTTTTTATAATCTTTGGTCTGCTATCCTCGAAGCTTCTGGTATCTGACGAGGACGATTCATTGAAAATTACAGAACTCAAAAGAGTCATTAAGTTCCGCCCCCCACCTGCTTCTGTTCAAACATGTCATACCCCACCTTCTTACAAGTCTGCATACTGGACACAACACACGACACATGTAACCAAGGGTGGCGACCGCGGTATGGCAGTAGGCGGCGCATAGACATGAAATTTCATCAACAGAAGACCAAGCGAGCAAATATCCAGACAATGCGCTACCAAAGCATCTAAAACCATGCTGCATTCTCTTCAGACACAAAAATTATCTAAAGATACTGGCATTAAAATTCAAAAATACTCATTTCAAAGGAAATAACGTTAACAATTCAAAAAACACGTTACAATGCGTTCTTAATTCTTGCACTTTTCTATTCTAACATTTCCCATCGCTTTCATCACATGAACCTGAAATGTTATCTTGGGTTACATAGAACCTACAATGCCGATAACATTCGCAAATTTGCCATGTCATAAGTTCATACTTGTGCTTGTCGGCAAGAACTCCATTTCTTGACAGAAGGGTGGCAATAGGTTGTCGGAATCACGTATTTGATTGCACAAGAAATAGAAAATCCAATCTTGAAGACGTAGCTTGCTAATCAATAGAGTGCAGTTTCGGTATTCGATTTAACTTTCAATTGCCCAGCCAGTAGCAGGTTATCTACTGCATCGGAAAGCCGTTGTTTATCTTTCGCTCTTATTCTTTTCCGCATCTTGATACGTGAATGAGTATGCTAACAATTGTTTGATTTTAATTGATTATTGACTGGCATTTACACACAACTACCACTGATTCCACTAATTAGACAATTGATTGAACTAATTGAACAGACAGTTGGATAACTAATTGTCTGGGAACTAATTGAACAACCAGCTATTCTTGTCGTATCAGGTAGAATCTTGGCGAGGCTATTGACTCCAACAGGTTGTTTTGGAAAATCTTGGTGTGGTAAGTATAGATGAGAGGCCCAAGATAAAATGCTCCATCCGTCAAACCTGGTTCACGTAGGGTAGTAAGATAAAGGTGCACGATGTTGTACATGGATCTTGGATTGTCTGCACTGCCATATTGCTTGATGCACTTATAATACCACCTTTGTAGATCTTGTTTCCGTTACCTCTGAATTCAACAAATCTCCCTGATGAATCTTCTCCAAAGTGAAATTGATCAATAGATAAACGTCTATGCTCGTCGCGTACACGTAATCCGAATGCTTTGCAATTATAGAAGTAGACTGTCCGAAGAAGACCCTCTGCATTAGTCATGGAGAACGCATCAGTATTCCACATCCTGTGTTCATCATCTTCTGATGTTGGATCCGCCCTCCTGAGCGAATTTCCGAGTCCCTGGAATGTTAGATCCTTCATGCGAGCACCCAACGCTCTTATGAAGCAAGAGAATTCCTCGTCTTCTTTGTCCAATGGATTACAGTCTGGCCGTTCCTGTTTCAGGAATCTTGCAAGTCCACATATGATATTGTATAGACTTGTTAGGTGGATAGTGCGATTCATCGTAAATGCTTTAAGGCAGTGCTTATTTCGGCTTTTGATGCAGTCGATTGTTCATCAACTGAAGGAAATGTTCTTTCCTCCATTTCACTTCGCCGCAAACTCCATTCCTTGTACAAGTTCGTACACCAGGCAGTGGTTCTTCCTGTATTGGAGGACTTCGTACGCACCTCTCTATTGCTACAATCTCCTGCGTTGATACAAGCTCGAATGGCTTTACAGTTTTCAACTTGTCAAAGATTTTTGTGCTTACATTTCATGCTTTTACAGTTGAGTTGATACGACTTTATGTTTTGAACAGTACTTATTACGGCTGTGTGCATTTCTTGCTATCCTGGAGTGTGCAACAAGCGATTTATCATCACTTACTGAAACCGTAGAGCGATGCAAGTGAATTGTCACGCATTGATTGATCGTAAAATGTGTACACTTATTAGCTCAGGGTGAAACAATCATGTCTATCACAGTATGAAAGCCAATTTTCAAACAAGGTTGTAAAATCATCTTGAACCAAACAAGGCTGTGAAGCAATGTGCGAAAGTGGATAATAAAGCCATGTTTTGGATGTGGGTAAAGAGGATATGCGTCGCTGTTCTATGATTACTTCGGGCTGATAGGATCCCTAATAGAAAAGTTTTGGCTTGAGTACAGTTTCGTATATTTGGTTTCACCAATTTTAATTGCACTTTATTTAATATGCAGAACTGCATAAAATCTGATATATGCTCAGATAAAAGAGTGCTTTATTGATGAATTAGGATGGAATTTGGAGCGATATATTAAAAAAGTTATGGTTTGATTACTTTTTTTGCCATTTTTGGCTAGATTATTTTTACAAATTGCCGAAATTTAATCAACCGCCTTATGATGCAAATCTTTATGGAGAAGATGAGATCCTATTGTGCTTCTGGCTGAAATTTCAATTTTTTATTCAATTTTCATCGGCATGAATAATATTGCTTGCCAATTTAAAGTTAATGATGATCATTGTCTTTGATTACGTTATTTTGTTATTTTGCCCTTTCAGTGGCAGGCAGTTTGTGATATGATGAGTCTAAGAAAATAATTTTATTTCTGAGACTGAGCATTAAGGTATCACCCATCGAATTGCTATTTGACAAACATTACCTCTCCAAGGTTGTCATGACACGGAGGATTTGTAAAATAGTGTTATTCCTTCTGTATTGCTATCATGATCAGTCAATTCCGTGGCAATCTCTTCAAAACTTCAAAAATTTGCTTATCTCACTTGTGGTACTGGGTCTCAACTCGAGTTCATTTAACAAAATCAAAACTGCACGCACATTGTGGATTTAATTTGAGTTGCTACTTTACCTAGCATACGTACTATATGATAATGGCATCAATAATACAAACGCATAATTTTGCACAATTACCATTTCTTTAATGCACTTTTAAGTTCTTTACTGCATAGAAAATTGCCCTGGTCATAATCCTTTTGTAATTTTAACCATTTAGGCTTATTGTGAGATATCGCCAGAATCTACATGTAAAGCACGAAGTGGCGAATAACAGCAGTTTATAATTGAATAATGTAGTTTATAATAGATAAAACTATTCGCCACTTCTTGCTTTATTTATATTCTGGAGGTATCTTACAGTAAACCTGTATGGTAAAATAATAAATTCAAACCACCTCCTGCAGACGGTATTGCTATATTAGCGCATTAAAGCAATCCACCTTTTCAATATGATTTAGCGGCGAAGCAAGTTCCTTTGCTATGACTTTGTCAGTGTTGCATGAAATTGAAGATTTGATGTGGCAGTAAGGTTTCATCATGATTCTATTCAATGGGATGCTGTTACTGTTCACTTCCGGTTTGCTTCATATTTGTAAAAAAAATCTTGAAGCCTCTCCTCGAAATATTTTGATGAGCCATGAAACAGAAGTTCATGTTGTTATAATATCTTTCTGAATAAAGTGTATTAATCACTGAGTCACCATTTTTCAAAAAGTCAAAAGTAGCATTTTTTCAACTCACAAAAGGATTTATTGCAGAATTTGATACTACACAAATTATTGCCTCCGATTGCATTTATTTTTCTGCTGGAATTACATGACCCTCCGAATAACATGTTGATGTTTGCATCAGCGCAGAAATCTCCCTTCACCCATGCAGGGCAGTATACTTCATGCAGGTGCAACAGCTACAAAGAAGATAAATGAAGTGCTAAAAGATACAATTCCAAATAAATCAAGAAACTAACCTTCCCTAAATGCAAAGGCTACTTATTTCTTATTCAACATGATGTTGTCATCAAAAGATTTTAAAAACCATGCTTTCCTAAAATTATTTTGAGCGGAGAGACATAATTTGTTTTCAGATTTTTTGGTCTCTATTGTCTTTTTAATGATTTATTCCGGAAGCTTCCATCGCTTCCTTTCAATTTGACAACCATTAAATAAATCGGCAATCCTGATGCTGTTTTGATGTCCAAAAAATAAGCAACCGTTATGCCGGTGTCACATTTTCTTACGTTTACTACGTCGTATGCTTATATCATGCCACTTATCTTTGTCGGTATCGACTATAGGCCTATATGTATTTCTTGGTAGTATTCTAAGCATCTGCATGAGTCTCTCTAGCAAGCTGTTGATAGACAGGAGAATCATTGGCTCACTTGTCTTAATCTGCTGTCACTGTGAATTAATATGTAATATCAAAGCATCTGTAAACAAGTATATGCCTTATACTCAATGGCTGGGAGGATCTCAACATGGGTTTCTAAGACATGGCGTATTCCAAGCGCCATGTTTTAAAGCATGGATTTATAGCAAGGACCTCCAACAATGTTTATGATGCATGCACTAAGCTACATTTGCATGCTTGAAACCACGGTTTTTTAGCACGTTTGAAGACAGAATTGTAAAGCAATGTACTGAACACGATTGTAGAACCATGTTTTAGAAGCAGTTTTAAGGCGGTTTTTAAGATGGCTCATTTTTCCTTTTTCCTTCTACCTAAGATAGCTATTGAATTGATAATAGGAACCCTGTCTTTTTAAAAGAAATCTATAACATCGCTAATCGTGTTCTGCGTTAATACGTAAATGAGGTAACAACCATAGCCGCATGTACAGACTGTAAAATCTATCTAAACTCCGGCAAAATATACGTATGAAGGCTGGAAACATATCAAAGCCAATACTCACTAGTAGTAAAAATCTCATATTGCACTCATCTAAACTTTTCATCCGCAAATTGTTTTCTTTGCGACAAAGCATCTTGAGGATTAATGTTTTCATTTATCGACTGATTATAGGTGAGCATGTTTACCAAGTAGGTCTAGGCAATCCATAGCAAATTATACTTTAACTTGCCACAAATTGCAATAGCTCCAAGAGTTGTTCATCTCATAGAAAAAATCACATATGGTCAAATAAAAAATATAGGAAAATCTTTCTATTGAAACCCGTTGCATTTTCCAGTTTCAGCAAGAGTTTGAAAATCACGTTTTTTGAAATGTTTTGAAACAAAAAATCATGATTTTGTTATTTTTTAGCTGTTGTTGTGTTTTTTTCCTAGCATTTTGCGCCACTTCTTTTCAATTTTGAACAATATATGAAATAAATCGGAAACCTCAAAGGCTGTTGTAATGTGAGAAGGAAAGAAGCTGTAATGTCGATAACTAAGTTGCCTGTTTATAACATGCTTCCTATTATTTGCCAGCAACAACTCAATTTCTCGGGAGCATTCTAGACTTTCGTATTCACCTCTCTAGCAAGCCATGGATAGACAGTATGAGCACTTGTTCACTTATCTTAATTTACTCTGATTTAAATAAAGCACAAAGGCGCCTGTCATCAAGTCTTTGTCATACCAAGCAATTACTATGAACCAGTGCCTCCAGTGAATCCAGATTGGAACAGCACAATCTTGCATCAATCCAGATTTTTAGAGAGCTAATTTCTACTAGGATTTTCCAGTAGGGCATTTGTTAACTACCGTATGTATTTCTTCCAATCCCGGAACTTCGCAGTTTTTAACTATGCCTCGTTTTAAAAATTAATAAAAGCATTTGAAACCATGCATATTCGAAAAACCTACAGTACCTGCCATAGTGCAGATTCCACACGACTTCCGGCAATAATGCCTGACAACAAAGAAGACGCAGTAGTTACTTGCAGCGTACATATCGCAGGTTCTGTGGCCATCCTCGCAAATCTGAACTCCAACCGTGCACATTGCGCCTGCAGCGAAGGATGAAAAACAGATTGCATAATTTTATTTCACTGTCAACACTCCGTAAAACATGACGATATTTTTGTTAAAACTATTTTTCCGGAAATCCACCATCTGTATTCAAAATTAAAGTTAAAAAGTCACAAGCTTTCGGTGGTCATGCTACACACCTTATTCATATGCGATATTTTTCAAATTGAAAGGCTTAAATTAGACTTGAATTCTGAGTCTAAAATTAGCAAAACAGTCAAAAATGTTCTATATTTTTTTATTTCAAAAATTGCATCTGTGCTTTGGCTGATGAAAAGTGATTTCAATAATGACATAGAATTTCATTAGTGACATGGATGCATATCGCTTTTGAATTGTGCGTTTCTTTATTTGAAGTCACTATAGGGATTTCAAATAAAGAAAAGCGCAATTGAAAGGTGACATCTATCAATTTAATAGTTAACAGTGAATCGATGGAGACAAAAGGATTTTAAGTGCTACATAATATGACCGAATTCAATGACAATTGGACTAATTCTTGAGAAAAAATGGGAAAAAGTGTTCTTAATGTCGTTATGTTGCTGTGCGAGTATTAGGGTTGCACATAAATCAAATTATGATTGCTTTAGATTTATCTGTAGTTGGCAATTAATTATCGTCACCGAAATGTTTTGTTAAGTTATTGGCATTTTAGTCCTAGTCAATATTGGGCAGAATATCTTGAATGAAACCAATAAATCAATTAATTTATTTTCTTGTTTCGTTAAGCTCCGAGCAATTTTTTCATACTAAATTAACCTTATTCTAATGATCAAT
This sequence comes from Prostheceraeus crozeri, assembly GCA_907163375.1. Taxonomy (NCBI): domain Eukaryota; kingdom Metazoa; phylum Platyhelminthes; order Polycladida; family Euryleptidae; genus Prostheceraeus; species Prostheceraeus crozeri. The sequence continues at coordinate 70,395 of CAJQUW010016171.1, forward strand.
TTTCTACATTTCTGCCCTTTACGTAGTACATGTACACAATGCTCATTTGCAAGATAATTATAAAAGTTACCGCATGTATTACATACATGTATATTTCATTTATCTGAAATTAAAATTTTTCGAAAAAATAGCTTTTTAGATAAACTTACTACATTAATTTTAAATTCTTTTACTCTCTGACTGATTAGTGAAAAGTCATCGAGATGATAAACAAAAAGCAAAAAACGGCATTAGCAATCCAAATGCAAGTTGCATTCAAATTCATATAAAGTTACTGATAATAATGAATCGTTGAAAGCAGTCTTCAGCAATGTTTAGAAGTGAAATATGGACTGGTAGGATTATGCATATATCAATTTATTTGATGCAGCTCCACTTCTTGTGCAGAAAGATGCCAAGATCATGCTTCTTTCTTTATTAAGCAAATTTCATAGAAAAGCTATTTTGCTGAAATCATGCGATTCTTGGTCCTCTTGTTAAACATTAGAGCCAATTGTCCTAAGGAGTGGCATGGGGGCCTGGTATTATGTATGATTAATCGTGGGTTTATAATTTCAAGTAATTGGACAGCCTTTAATATCGAAATTAAAAAAAATACTGCAACTTTTCTGAAGCAAAATATCGATGGAAATTTGTGTGCCTAGATCTTTTCCCTAGACAGTTTCCCTCTCTAGTCTTTACCAATGCCATGAATACCTAATACCATGAACAGTTCATGCACCATTCTAACGACCTAAACATGCTGAAGTGGTGTCGAAAATGTTGACCGAATTACATGACCTGCAAGACTAAATTTTTATCAATTTATTCATGGATAAAGCAAATTGTAAGTGAATAAGAGTGTCAGTATACAGAATATAAAGTGGTGCTGTGCATATTCCTAAAAATATATTGACAATAATTGTAATCAGTGTGCTGCTAGCACACAATGAAATAAACCAATTTATGAAACACTCACAGGATAACGCGACAATCAAGCAAAACAATCCACGGAGAGACATGATTATCAGATTATTTGTAGTATGGCAAGGAAATTATATCGTGATCAAATATATGCATGTGATTGTGAGAACACGTCAGACGTCATGGAAATGAATATCATGAAAATATGAACAGGGTTATATGATATTGATGCAGGTTGATTCGCTTATTCCTGTCAGCATTAGGCATTCAATAAGACAAATAATCTAGATTTCTTTGATCATTTGCTTATCAAATGAGCAGTACATTATACTATGAGCATATGGTCTACTTTTTTGGTTAACTCTCAAATAGGAAATTTCTCAAACGCTTGTCATGTCAGCATATACATTTTGAATAAATTTTTGAATGATTTTTTTGCCGATTTTTGAATGATTTTTTCAATGATTTTCTTGCCGATGTATGACTTTTTGTAAAGAGTATCAAATATTCCACTTTAGTCAATTTAAGAAATTGGGTGTTAATTTGATTGACTGTTGAGTAATGAAAAAGAATTACCAGATGAAAATTTTGAATTGGTGTCTTAAAACCGATTTGCAATTAGAATGCTCAATTAATTCTGCTATTTCTTGACATCAGTTTACAATTGTGTACAAAGTCCTCATAATGCCGCATCATTGGATGCTATACCTCTAGTTTTCTATCTCCTATCTTCACAAAGGAACTGAAGATAAACTAGACAAATGTCTTAAACGCCAGAATACTTTGCACCAATTCCCACGTTACAAATTCTATCAGACGAGTTAATTGTGTCATTATTATAGAGACCGCAAAAAATATAGCAGCGCACCTTTCACCTGATATCATTCAAAACGTTCGTGCCACGCAGCGTGTTTCATGTCTACTAAATATGTCTATAATGCGAGGACATAAGGAAGCCAACACTCGTTCATTTCTTCGATGTGCATCATTATCAACAATATGTGATGTAATTATCATTATTAACATTATCGAGACAATAAATGCAATTATCAATAATATTTCTCAATAATTCTGGTAAATCGGTAAAATGATATTTTAAAGTGAGGAGTATTAAGTATGAAGTCATGATTTTTGGCATGAACTGTCTTCAAGGCACACAGTCAGGTGTTCATGTATTTCTTTGTATATGAATCTAAGCACATTTAGATTAAGCGCACATTTTAATAACGGCAAACACAACATTTTGATAAAATTTTAGATGAGTGTTAGTGATTTTAACTACGATCTCGCATGGATCAGCGATATGAATCATGAAACTCATATACATGATGGAAGATGATCTGAAGATGATCTGAAGACATTCCATGCCATGTGGCTGTTCAGGGACCACAATTGAGAGAACGAAAGTTAATGGAGGATTTTCACCGATCGCAATTGGGATGTACAGTAATGTGGATAAATCACTTCTTCCTGAGTTATGTAGAGACTACATTGTCATTATCGGACAGAGTTAAATCTACTTCTGTCCTATTCAAAAAGAGAATTATTAGTTTGTTACACTTGCATTTCTAGACAATCCATCAGCAAAACGTTATTACAAGCAGCGACGTCTACGAGTATAATTCGCAATCAACTATAATAAACATATAACTCTTCATAATCAACGCAACGCATCGATTTTCTTCGAAAAAAAGCGCACATGACAGGTCATTTACTAATTTCCGCCAACTTCAGAAGCAATAAACTCTCTTGACGAAGAGAGAAAAATTCTCTCACTAATTCGGAACGCCTTAAGCTCATTGCCGACACTGTTTTTGAAATCATTGTGATAAGCTTTCTTTCCAAATGCGTTCACAACCTGCGTGTGGCAGGCAAATCTCCATCGGGCTAGGCTGAGATCCCATGTGTGGCTGCTAACACCATTGAAGAACGCAGAATAAAAAAATGTCGGAACATCAAACTTTCCTTAACCAGCTGTTCAACTGAGGACAAAAAAGATAGCCAAAGATCTTGCACACCTCTCATTTTTCTTCTATGTTTCTAATGCATCTAATTCTTCAACATTTTGCTAACAGCATGAAGATGATCAATCAGCATTTCCCCCTGACCGTCTAAGTGATGTGTGAGTTTGAACGAGACGATGTGTAAAGTATAACAAGCGCCTCCACCTACGTCGACTAAAGAAGAAACATTGCGTCGTAGCCACTCACAATCTTTAAAAATGAGGATCTCTGGCCAGTGCCATTTGGTTGGAAGGATCCCATGTCCTGATAATAAGGGAAAACGTCATTTTTGTGCTGGAGTATATTCGCTGGTCACCGACCGAACATATTCATGCGAAATAATTACAATTCAACCAGAGATACAGAAGATACGGGTTGTGAACAGACCTCGGACTAATGCAATGGACTCATCACGTACATAGAAAGCCAACAGTATTTTTCTAGATCCTTGTACTAATGCTGAATATAGAACTAAGTAGTGTGCAGTTAAAAATAAATTTAATGAGAGAAAGTACAATTAAACAATACAAGTAGGCCCAAAAGATAAAAATTCCGAGAGAAAATAATAATAACAATAATGATAAAATTAATAAGTAAATAAGTCAACTAAATCACAGAGTCGTAGAAGTTGCCCAAATCAATTTTGGTATGATTACAGGAGGTCAATTTTTGGTCCATATCGCCTCCTTAAAGACTCTCCGCTTCCAGTCACCTGTCCGATCAATCAGCTTCATATCTTTGGGATGTATTGGTCGGTCTGTCTCGGCAATACGTTTGGCTTACTCCGATCAATCAACATCTAGTTTTCTTATTAATTTGGCGTGCTCTTTTTGCCTAACTCTCAAAGGGAATCCAAGACACATAGCAGGGGACGGCTATATCTTTAACCAGTAAGGATAGGAAAGTCTTGGTCGGTTTTAATGCCACCTCCAAACCGAAGGAGGATAAAACACCTTTGATCCTCTCACTCACTCCTTGAACATATGGCAAGGAGCCAACAAAGGTAGGACGCTCGACCGTCCGGCTTTGTGGAGAACCTGATAGAATGCTCAACTCCATAGAGCCATAACCATTAGAACGATGATCGTTCTGAATATGGTATTTCTCCGAACCGCACAGTGTTGATCGAGCACAATTTATGAGCTCCTACGCCGAGTGAACGTGCGATGCCTCGGAAAACGTTGGGAGGATGGACAGAGGAGCTATCCAAGTAGTAACCAGTGTGAGTTTGTTTGCGAAACACAGAAAACTCGACTCAATCGAGGAGCTTCTGATTTATAAATCCAAGAAAGATATCGAACCATCATGCTCCTTCTCCATTGTGAAAGTAATATTAGACACTTGGGAGTTCAAGAAATTAAGGAACTCTGTAAGATCATCCTCCTTGTAAGTCCATCCAGCCATCATATCATCGATATACCTGCACCACATGACTGGATGAGAAAAAGTGAGGTAAAACATGATAGGATGATGAAGGTGAAGCACGTCAGAACATTTGAATTTCAAAATGACTCATATAACCGCCTCCTTCATTTCTCCCCCAATCAAAAAAGTTCTTTTTGAGCGAGTCACTAGACCTAACGAGAACCATCCAAAATAGGCAAATATCTGCTTTTTGACTGAAAATTGCGGTCGCGGCTGTGGACTTGATACTTACTGCTTTATTAGAGAAGACACAGACAGTCATTTCACCGGAAGCCTCAATATGCTCCTTGTTGATATTAGCACCTACATGGGTTTTCTTTGAAACCGTCTGACAAGAAAATGGACAGGGTAGAATTTAGCAGTCGCACAAACTCGCAGTGGCCATAGAATATACATCATTCTGTGAAAGTCACATTCTCGTCCTCGTTCAATGCAGAAACCAACCCTTTCTGGCGGCCGAGCTGCTACGTACTATGTATCTCGTGTAGCATCGCATAGTTTTGCCTTGGCATGTACTGTACATGTGATTTCACATTTCATTCTTGATTGCTGCTTTAAAATTGAAATGATGGCCCCTGAACGTTCAGCTACATTAAAAATCCACCTTGCTGCTGCACACACGCAGAATTGCATTTTTTGCGGCGACGTTATATCATGTCAATCGAGAAACTGTTCTGGTGTGTATGTAGACGTGATAAGAAACTCAGGAGGAATCTTAGGTGTGTGGTAATCACGTGTCTTCACATCAAAGCCTTCACATCCTTCAAAGCACTATTTATATAATAGTCACCTTCATCGGACCGTGCAAGTCAACCCGAATCGATCGATGCGACAACGATTGATGGCAATGGTTGGCTTGGTCGTTCGTGTTTGTCTGCTACCATTCTGAGTAATAGTGTTAAAACACCGTATTTTGCTTAGAATTGCTTTTATGCATTTAGTGCATTCATACCGATTATGAGCTCATCATTCAGTATATGAAATCAGACCCATCAACTATTTTATCAAATCATTTAAATATTCAAAAATGAGCATGATGAAATTGGAGGAAACTATAAATGATGTTATTGATGATGCTCGCAATTGGGCTGATTCAAATTCAAATCACATCAACACATCACTCACGTCCAATTTAACGAATTTTTATCGATCAAGTATAGAAACTGTTTATGAAGAAATCGTATTCTGGAGAAAAAATTTGTTTGATCTGGCCAAAGGTAATTGTGGAAGCATTTTCATAAATGAAATGACCAAACAAATCAATGATTGGTGTTCAAAATCACCGGAGATAGATGCATGCTTGATAGCTCTCATGACTATGCCTGCTCTTATCTTACAAAGAACTTCAAAAAAGTGCAAGACAGCTGAAATCAGGTAACACATCGAACAAAGACTGGAATCATGGAAGAACAAAGAAATTTCTGTTTATTAAACGAAAGTCGAACAATACTGAAAAGATTATACAGCAGTCATAAATCTATAAGCAATGACGATCTGTCTAAAGGTTTGCCAAGCTCATGCTTGAGGGGAAAGTAAACCCTGCACTTCGTTTACTTGACGGAAATTCAAGCGGTGTTCTTTCACTGACCGATGACCCTTTGAAAACTTTGAGTGAAAAGCATCCAAGTGTTAGTCCCCTAAATGAAGCGATGCTGCTTCATGGTCCATTGCAGAAGGTTAATTCAGTTATTTACGATGAAATCAATGCCGAATTAATAAGAAAATGTGCGCTGAAATCAAAAGGTTCACATGGTCCATCTGGCTTAGACACTGAATTCTGGAAAAATTTTGAGTAACAAACTTTATTCTTCTGCCTCTGATGACCTTTGTCATTCCATTGCCGTGATGTCTCGCGAACTCTGTTCCGTAGAAATTGATGATCCAATGAGTATCGAGCCATTGCAATCATGTTGCCTCATTCCTTTGGATAAATCACCCGGAGTCAGACCGATTGGTATTGGTGAGGTTTTGCGCATTATAGGAAAGGCAGTGATGACCAGATGTTGTAAATGACCAGAATCAAACCAGATGTTGTTAATGTTACTGCTTATCAACAATTCTCTGCTGGACAGGAACCTGGATGCGAAGTTGCTATCCATGCAGTCAGAGATTTGTTTGAAGATGATTCAAATAAACGTTTTGACTTTTGACTTTTGAAAATCATGGTGTCATTCAAATAGACGCTAAAAATGCATTCAATTCATTCAATCGTCAATTGCTACTGCATAACATCAGAGTTATTTGTCCAGAAGCAACGACTTATATAATAAACAGCTATATTCAATCAGTCAGACTCTTTATTTCTGGCGGAAAAGAATTATTTTAAACTGAAGGAACAACTCAAGGTGACCCAATTGCTATGAGCATGCATGCGATAGGATTGATGCCTCTCCTATCAACGCTTAGTTCAGATAACACTAACGTTCATCAGATAGCCTTCGCTGATGATGTGACAGCTGTTGGCACTATTTGGCATTTAAAGATATGGTGGAAATGTATTCTTTTTTATGGACCTTTTCTTGGATATCATATAAATGAATCGAAATCATGGCTTATCACCAAACCGAAATACAAAAAACTTGCCAAAACAGAGTTTCGTGACTATGAAATAAGAATTTCAAATGAAGGAAATCGTCATCTCGGTGCAGTCATCGGAAAACATTGTATGTTTAAGCATAAGTTGATGAGTGGATTGAACAACTGAGAACTTTGTCCATCATTGCTCAAACGCAGCCTCATTCAGCCTATTCTGCCTTCATTCATGGCTTAGTCAATCGCTATACATTCATAATGCGAACTATACCTGGCATTTCTGAATTGCTGAAACCACTTGATGAATCAATTGGGTTTTTTGCGAACAATATTGCAGAATTACGAGTACAATTTCAATAGTAATGAAAGGAAACTATTTTCCCTTCTTGCAAGATTTGGTGGCATGAATGTTATCGTTCTCTCGCAGAAATGCGATCAAATCTGTGAAGATTCTCGACGTATTACAAGTGATACCGTGAAGAATGTGATACTAAAGGAAAATGTCCTTATTGATGATGAAATTCACAAAGAAAAATTGAAAGGCAAAATAAAGAATGAAAAGCAGAAAGCGAAATCAGAACTGGAGGATATAAAATCGAAAATATCAAGTAAGGGGAAATTGAAAGCTCTCGAAGCAGCTTGTGAAAACGGTGCCTCAATATGGTTGACTGTCCTGCCAATTAAGTCAAGTGGTTTTTTTCTTAAACAAGCAAGAGTTTTGGGATGCTGCACGTATTCAGTATGGCATTCCGCTTGTGCGAATGCCAACCACTTGTGTTTGTGGCAAGCCTTTCGACATTCAGCATGCACTATAGTGTCCGAGAGGGGATTTATTATCAACCGACACAATGAAATCAGGGATCTAATGTACGATATTTTATCAAATATATGCTCAAATGTCATTTTAGAGCCAGAAATAACTCCACTCATCTATGAAAAGCTAAAGTTTTCGCCAACAGATTTAGATCATGCGAGAGCTGATGCTTCTGCGAGAGGATTTTGGATTAGGGAACAGACGGCATATTGTGATGTAAGGGTGTTCAACCCATTGGCCAGAAGTCACCTGAACCAAAGTCTTCCCACAATACATAGAACAAATGAAATCGAGAAAAAAAGACTCTGTAATCAAAGAATTCTTTAAGTTGAGCATGGCTCACTTACTCCTCTTGTATTTTCGTGTTTTGGAGGAATGAGTCGTGAATGCTCCCGTTTTTTCTCACATGCCTCGAAAAATTAGCAGAAAAAAGAAAAGAAACGAAAAGTATTGTAAGTGCGTGGATGAAGGCTGTGGCATATCTCTATGATGTATGACATTCTTTCTGGGATCGTGAGATCTCTATTGTTTTTATCTTTTAGTAGAATATGCTTGTGTAGATGTCTATTATGTTTGTGAGTGGTATCTTGTTTTATGTGCGTAATGGATTTGTAATTTGAATTATAATTGCAGCAGACTTGGGGCTGCAAGCACGTCTGGTTATACTTGATAATGACCTGGGGAATCTAGTATTAGTATTACAATAATACGACATACAACAATGGCGTCGCAGCAAAAGACAAATGAATTATGTCTGGACAAAGCAGAGGAAGCCCGTTGCTGGTTAATTGGATTCGAAGCCCAGTGTCGTTGTAAGGGAATAGAAGATAAAATTGAAGATGGTACCGGTACTTCAATGAAGACAAACAAGTTCTTAGAAAAATGTGGAATTTCTTGTCTTAGTAAGTTAATTTCATTCTTCCCAAATCATAACATAGAAAAGCTCACCTATGAAATATTGAAAGCGAAAATATTACATTATATTACTCCAAAAGAAAGACTAGTAATAGCAGATCGTACGAATTTCCTGCAGATTTCCCAACACATCGGTGAATCTGAG
>CAJQUW010016172.1:0-12406 GCA_907163375.1 Prostheceraeus crozeri
TGCATTTTTGTGATATCTTTGATCGATGATGCACTAAATTCCATCATGCATTGCAATAATGTCATTGTCACTGGTGATTTCAATCATGTCACTACAACTATTTTTGAGTCTAATTTCCGGCTATCAAATGTTGTCCAGCAGGCTACGAGGTTTGATGTTATTCTTGATGTTGTCCTTCTCCCCGATATCTTGCTCTCTGAGTTCAACGGTATTGAGTATTATCCTCAATTAGCAAGTAGCGACCACAACATTTTGCTACTTAAACCAAAAATTGCCATTAATGAACATGCCAATGAAACAGAAGTTATGGATCTTCGTGCGTCCCATATTGAAGTCGTTTTGAGAGTTTTGGCAAATGTAGACTGGGATCATGAATTACAGGACTTGAGCATTAATCATATGTGTACCAAATTTTATGATATTTTAAAAATTCATCTGTCCTCCATTCCAACTAATAAGATAAAACAGTTATTGAAAGACAAACCCTGGATCAACTCAATCGTGAAAGTTTTGATAAATAAACGCTACCAGGCATACAGACAGAAAGATTGGGTCATGTATAGGCATTATAAATACAAGATAAAGATAGCTATAGAAAACGCAAATTTCTCTTGGGGTGAAAAAATGAAGAAAGAAGGTAAATCTCCTTGGGCAATTTACAAGCAAGTTAGCAGCAACTTCCAGCACCACAATAAGCAGAACTGGTTGGAAAAGTTGGACCCAGCATCAATATGGCTCAATATTTTGCAGGGAGTAAATCAGCAACGCTGAAGCGAAACATGATTATTGATTAATGATGACTTTCACCCAAACACCAATGATGATACGTCGACACCGTTCCTAGAATCGCCGGTTATACATAATGTTCTAGACTCCTTGAGAAAACGAACCAAAGAGAGGTACTGGATCGGATGGATATTCCGGCGATTATTTGGTTGATTGAAAAACTGGCGGATTGTGTGGCTATACTCTTCTGATAATATACAATAGCTGTTTACAGTGTTGTGGATTTACAAAGATTTGTGGAAACGAGCGACTATTCTCCTTATCCCAAAGTCTAATCCTCACATGTCTCTCCACGCTTGCGTCATTCATGTTCAAATACAGAGCTATTCTAGAAAAGTCTTATCTCACGATTTAAGAAGGAGATTTGAAGAACGCACGATAAACAATTTTGGATTTTGAATAGGGATCTAACTGTCTGTGTACTGTTGGAATTGTGGAAAACTTCGATGCTAACAAATTGCCGTCTGGAAATGTGGATAGCTGTCATATCTGTCGCGCTGGATTTATCAAGGGGTTTGATAGTGTTGCCATTCCATGTTAAAGAGGATAATGATTCGTGATAATTTTGACTAATTTTTTCTACTCATTTATTGCAAATATATCTCAAGAATGAAAACTCAACAGATAAAAATGGAAAAATGTTTTAAGTCACTGATGCGTGTGAGTAGCGGAATCCTCAGGTCTCTCCTATTAGGTCCCATTTCTTTGCTTATTCTTTCTGATCTGAAATTTATGAGAGAGATGTTTTTTTGTTGAAATACGTGATGAGTTAACCTTATGTGGAATGTGTACAGGAATTACTTCGACAAGTAGTTGCCAGGAAAGCGATCCATATTATCAATATGGCATGTTCGAGAATATAGTTGCAAGTTAATGAAGAAAAAGATCACAGAACTCTTTATTTCCATCAGAAAAATCCAAATCTCAAGCAATAAACACAGGTTTTTTTGCGCTTACCGGGTGTACCGATTGTTGATACATATCAAGCTTTTGGTGTGGTGGTGGATAGGAACGAACAGCTGGAATGACTCAATTCAACAGCTGTAAAAGAAAAGGCTCATGTCGTCTTCGCGCCTAAGGCTGGTGTGAAACGCCATTCATGCCTCCAGAGTCCCTATTCTGATTTCTAATGTTTCAATACGAAGTGTACTCGAATAAATGGGCCTCTCTCATCACATCACTTAGAGTAAATCAGAGAGAAAGATTTGGAAGGCATTCAGAAGAGGGCCCATAGAATTATTGTTAACTCTCCACTGTAATTGCAGCAATTTTCGTTCACTGAATTATCAAGCTATTTACTTGATTAACACATGACGAAATCACCTTCGCTTACATTCATCTTACTCTAAGACATCCAATACAGCGGAACGTATTGTTTACCAACAAATAACAACAATGCTTGAAAGTGATTTCGCATTTCTGATAAAGATGAGCAACTTGCGAACAGCCATTTCCATCTGTGTAAAGACCGACAGCTACGACATTTCTTTAACTTCTCTCATGACTTCTTCTCCGAGTTTTTGTTTTTGATTGACTTCTTAAGTGCGATGTCTGTACCTGTTCAAAATATTGTGTGGCTTACGATTTTTATTATTAAGGCCGAGTTCATTAATAACGGTCATTTATTATATTATATTTATTATTTTAAGACTAGAAGAGAATTCCGTTGAGATGCTGATCATACATTCAGGAGAAAATTCTTGGGTCTTGCGATGTCAAAAGAGAAAACATTCAAATGTGGGATCTAGTTGATCCTTTTATGTTATAGAGGTTCATTCTCTCCATCATATAGCTATAGCAACTGATAATTCATCATGAAGTTGGCTGCATAAAGAATAGAAAACACTACAGAGAAGTAGAGAACATTCGGAAGTTGATAAAGAATGCTTTCTACCTAAGTCATGGATTTCTGTTTAAATGCAGCAATACTGTGTAGAAATTGAGCGTTATGAGTCTGTGACAAACCGAAAAACCAATTGGGCAATGAAATTCTGCCTGTCGATAGTTTAGAAACCGTTTCAGAAATCATTGGTCACGCGGTCCGATATCTATGATTCATGCAACTCATACATCGAGGAAGTGATGTCAGTTTGGCGGTAAACGGTGGCGATAATTTGGTTACACCACTCTCAAATAAAGTCGTGCTTGGCGCTCGTGTAATCGTTCGTGATGGTGTAACCTTTTATTATTCTGTATAGGTGTAGCATCTTAATGTACAGAAAATCAGATCAGCGATGGAAGCGATGAAAATAACTCATTTTCATCATTGAGGCAATTATCAATAAGTCAATAAGTCAATAAGTCAATAAATGTTTATTTCCAAATACTTTGGGAAACATGGAAAAATATGGGGAACATGTGTGGACAAAAACATTCGCGTGTTTCAAACACAATTATGATGAAAATCAGACATCAAAAAGTACATTTTCAGCGTGCGGTCAATTTCACAATAAAAGAAATCGCGTATTCAGGAAGGAGAGGAGAAAATTTGCTTATTATAATGTCATTCGTTTGTGTTCTCTGTAGTAGGCTGTCGCGCAACTCTTTAGCTTTTTGAAGAAATTTAGCATTGCATTTAAGGATATTTGGAATCTGGGTGTTCATCAATTTGTAAGAACTCAGTTGTACTTTTGCAGTGCATAATATCGGTGCTAAGTTCCTGTGTAATTTCTGATATCTTGGAACAATTCAATCATTAAATGATGCCAATTTTCTACCCGTGAATCACTGCATTGCTCACATCGTCGTTCTTATACTCAAAACGATGTTCCGTTATAATGCCTCAGCGTGATGATAACATCTAAGTGTGGTTGTATTTAATGCTCTATCCTTCAGTCTGATGTTGATTATAGTTATAATAATGATATCAACATTTAGATCTGATTAATTGTATGTCAAACAGACATAAACTCGCAAATAATTATTAGCGCAGAGAATGGCTGTTTTTTGCTGCAGACATCCACTGCTCCTTTGATAATCAGCTAATCGACTTTTGTATCCTTAAATATATTGTTTATCAACTAATGAACTGTGTTATCACCATTAAATTCAGATAGGCTGAGTTTGTAAGCAAATTGCTTTTATTCGCCAGCACCATGTTTATCTACCTATCGTGTCCGTTTGGAAATAATATTTGAATAAATCGCCTCTTGTATGTTCCTTCAATGATGATTCTGTATCGCTTGTAATGTTTTAGACAATACACTATATTGCTGATTTATAAAAAAATGAAAACTCATTGGATGTATTTCCAAATTCCCCTGATGAGACAATAATTTGGAGTTATTCCGCGTTTAAATGATGTCCCCTATTTTAAACCCTTTGTTATATAAATTGAATTGCAGTTGATCTAAATTTTTAATTTATTAGGAGAAAACAAAAATTTCTGCAACAGTATTTTATCTTCGATAAAAGTCAGCATTTCAAATGTATTTTTTCGAATATCTCCACTAACTTGGCCAAATTCTCTAAGCTGTGTTTAGCTTGTTAAATATGCAGCTTGTTTACTTTAGCTGTTATGTTCAATGGCAGTATTATGTTTTTGATATCACACATTCCGTAAGCTTCTGTATTGTCAACAACTTCAATGGGACACCTTTTATTTTATTAAGATTGATATCTAATGATCGTGTCAATTTAGCGTGATATTATGAGTCATAGAATTTAGTTTGTCATATTGAGGCTGAGTCATTTTCTGAACAAAACTTGGTAAAGCGCTACAAATTTGTTTTTACTCAAGCACGTTTGCTCGCTTACCTCATTAACAGTATATCATCAGATATTTGAGTGATGTGTCTAATCGAAATCAAATACTTTTTATTGGGTCAAATTTGCCTTTTGTCAGCATCTAAGATATGATTTAAATATTTATATAAATACTAATAAAGTTGCGATAACGCGTCACCTTGGATTCATTCTCAAGTTTGAAGGATTGTGTTACGTTGGATCAGAAAAGAGTTAGTTCTTGGTTATTCGTTGTTTTGTTTATGAGTAGTCTTAAACTATCAATGATATAAGCTTTGCGCATTTAGGTATCAGACGCTTCAATGTTAAACAATCAATCGCTTTTTTGGGAAATAGAATCAAACGCTTTTCGAATAAATCTGAAGCACGCAAGAACAAAGGGTTTCGATATTTTTGTAAATTTGCATGACTTCTTTTGATAATTATATATAATTATCCCATGCAGAACGTCCTTTTTTGATAAACCGGTTTGATTCTTCTCTATAAATTCATTTCTAAGAGCCAATCATTTAGTCGTGCATAATTATTTTTGTTAGAATTTTCTCTATTACAAGAGATAGAATTAAAAAACTATATTGAATTGGAGTCATTTTTACTTCCTTTTTTAAATATTGGGGAAATCAATACTATTCCAAGGGATTTCATTCAGGGTTTGGGCTCTGTTACGCCGTCATTGATATATTTTTTCCAGAGTTTCGACTGTTTCGTTTTCCGAACAGATGTAATAACTTCGTAGACTACTTGTGTATGGACCACTTGTTTTCGTTAGCTTTGCGTCTTTAAGAGCATTTTTTATTTTCAGTTTGTGTTATTTCTACAATCTAGATAATCACTGCTTAACCAGGCTTTAGAATTTTGGTACATATTTATGAGGATATATCTGTGTTCTTGGACAGATTGGAGTCGGTTGCTTATAATATGGTTACGAATTCTGACGCATTAACCTACATTTTCTCGTTTTCAGCCGTGGCAATATCCTTATTTTCATTAATTAAGCGGCGCAATATCGTTCTGAGCTGTGTGATCATGATTCAATTTTGTGCATTTTTCAAATGTATGTAGCCTATTACGCTTGTCTTTTCTTCTATCCACTTTTTACAATTTTATTCAAAGATTTCTTATTATTTCCATCGTTCGAAATGAGATTTTCATTTGTACGGGGAATCTGTCTTCCCAGCGAGATACATTTCTTTTATGTATTTTTTTCTAAATTGCTGTTTCTCACTTGTAGGGGTAGATACTACCCTTTCGATTTTTGATTTTTAGTGGTTATGATAACATGATGAGAGTGAGAGTAATGTCGATTATATTCTTTATAAATAGAAATACTGACAAATTATGTTTCCAGAATTTTTTTATTCAAATTTTCACATTGTTTTGTAAACTTTTCATTAGTCAAAGCATAGCAGAACATAGTTTTGTCCATTTATTTTGGTTTTTTCAATTTGTTTCTTTGGTCACTTTTCGATTAGGAAGCTGCTCCTGTTTCGTACTCCGATTTCAATTTGAAATTTGAATTTGCATTTGTGGTTGGGAGTTGGTCGTATAAAACAACGCCTGGCTTCCATTATTTGGAAAAATACACAGTAAGTGGATTTATTCATCGATTCAGATAAAAGAAGTAATCAATCACGCGGATTTTCCGTATCATTATTTGTGTTATCTATAATATGTGCATTACTTCAGAGTGTTGATTTTCCATTCTTGCCATTTGCAATTATCAGAGGAAGTCTCATTGCAAAAATATTTAAAGTCTCGGCCCATTTGTGTTTATCATTAAGTCGTCTGATTTTCTATCAGAAAAGTTGCGTCCAAGTTGGAATAATGGTTTCATACAAATTTTCCCATTGAAATCGCCGATCATTATGATGTTTTTCATTTGTGTACAAATAGAGTCATTGTATTGTTCAATATTTTGTTATTCTCGGTCTTTATAATTTGAATCGCGATTGTCCACATAGGAAACAATTTTCAAGAACAGATCCTGCAGATTATTCCTATATGTGCTACTTAATTTGAGTGATTTGTAAAATTACATTTTTCTTTAACCAAATTTTGTCAACATTCTGGCTGTGAAAATTATCAATTCTTTTACGTAATATCGAAAGCACCTTTTTATTTCTCCCACGGGATTATTAGTTTGTTACATTTGTGTGAAAACTTGGAGTAATTTCCTTTGCAGCGATTGTTCATTGTTAACACTTTCAAGGTGGGTTTCCGTAAGGCCATATATATTCAGCTTTTGTGGTATCTGTAAGAAATCACTTATTT
Organism: Prostheceraeus crozeri; assembly: GCA_907163375.1. NCBI lineage: Eukaryota > Metazoa > Platyhelminthes > Polycladida > Euryleptidae > Prostheceraeus > Prostheceraeus crozeri. The sequence continues at coordinate 6,802 of CAJQUW010016172.1, forward strand.
CTAGTTTTTTCTCATTCAATACGTTTATATTTACATTAGAATACAATTCTGATATTCATAAATTTTCGTTGTTCTCTTTTATCCGTTTTCTATTATTTTCATCCCCCCTTCCTCCAAACTTATCAAAAATATTGATTATTATGTAGTTATTACTGTGCTGAGTAATATAGGTGTCGGTTCTCATGTGTTCTGTAGTGATTGTTTGGTTGTTCTTGATCGATTTGGTAGCTGCATGTCTTGTTTCGGTCATTATAATTGATTGATTCTTGCCATTGGAAAGATTTTTGTTGTTTCATAATTTTTTGATGTGGTCTACATTTGTTCGATGTCCTTATAACGGATTTCTTGGAATTCTTCGTTCATTTGTCCAATCATGTGTCTGAAGGTTTTGCTGTTTCTTCGATATATTATTGGTCTTTGATGTACAATCGGCCTTGGCGACTAGCGGTTTGGGTACTGTACAGCATTACCACGATCTATGTCCACGTCGTGGCCACAAATGTGAAGCAAGATTTAAGTCTTTCTGGATTTTGATGTCGGACGCTGGACGTTTGTTGGACCTCTTGTTGTTGTGAGCTTGTTATCTGTTGGATTTGTCGAGAGCGTTTGTGTTATTTGTTGATGTGGTGGTCACGTAGTGCAGATGCTGAAGGGAGAGAGTGGCTTAGGTGCATTTGGTGGAGAGAGAGTCAATTGTTTACAGTCGGAACGGTCTTCATTGCAAGCCTTTTTGAGAGTTGAATGCATTTCATCGATGTTATCACTTATTTTTCTTATTTTCAAGTTAATTTCTTTCAAGGAGGTTGTATATCTTCAATTGCATTCATCTTTATTTGTCTGTAGCATCGTATCAGTTATCTCTTGTTTTCATCATCTCAATTTCCTCACATTGGTTTGTTGTCTGCGCTCTTAAGTCGCGTTGATTTCCGCAAAACCGTCGTTGATGATGTTGCTTTGAGCTCTCTAATTCTTATCTTTTTCTTTCATCTGTAGTTCGTAGGTCTCAATCGATTTCAGCTGATCCTCCCTCTTTCTCGCATGTGCTTATTTCTTTAGCTTTTTCCATCTCGCTTCATAATCGGTGTTTGTTGGGCTGTTATGTTGATTTTGATTTGATCATATATGGTGTGTGTAATGTTTTGAATGTCTGTGGATAGCTGTTTTGTTACATACAAGTTTTTAACGCGTGTTACTTGCGCCATTGTTTTTTAGATATTTAAGAAATTCATAATGAGTGGTTTAGCAAGTACAACATTAATGAAGAGTCTGTCACATTTATCGCAAAACCAATGGATGGTGTCTCATATTCAGGATATCACACTTTTGCACATCCACATCGTCGATCGCCTGATTCCGCTGGAGATATCGTTGTGACCATAATCATATTCGTATTTACACAAATTTAGATTAGTTTTCTATGTACAATAGCAATGAAGAATGCAAAGTCACTGATAGCTTACCTATTGTCTAGGTAATTGTCGTAAAATCATACAAAGTTCAATTGAAAGTGCTGGACGCGTTGGCGTGAATTGCTGCTTCACAATGGACAGTGAAGTCCGCTGTCACGAAGTTCAACACGAATAGGGGGTTGTGAATAAAGAAAAATAGCTACAAAAAGCAATGAACGTTAGAAACTACAACAAAATGACACTAAAGATAGAACTGCAACAAGGATTATTACAGTACCAAAAACTACGAAAAACGGTTATCTACAACTATGATTATAGTGAAAATTCGACTAAATGACAGGAGCTACTGAAAACACGACCGCACGCTAACATGAATGCTAAGAAATCAAACGCCAATCACCTTTTCATGTTGAGCATTGAATAATGTGGGCGTGCAGGATTCTTTGACACCCTTCCTGATTGAAAGCAAGTGAGTCGAAAACCGGTTCCGGTTTATAGCACATCAAGAGAAGAAAATCGACATTCTAAACAATTAATATAGACACTTTTGATGTGTGCACATGATGCTGGTGCTGTAGTAAAGTGTTGAGCCTCAGGCCTATACTCAAACTTAGAAAAGCTATTGCCGTAAAGCCTTAAATAAAACGCCACTAGAAATGTGCCTATTGTTCGAATTTAGATTGTCGACACTTTCTTCATTAGTTTTGTGGCATTATAAGTGGCAACATATATCCGGTTGCCACCCACGAAATGTGAGTGCCTTTAGGGCTTGCATGTAATTTACTAATTACAATTGTATATTCGGTTGTATATGTCCACGATTTTCCTCATGTATAATGAACAAGTGACGTGTTTCATATTACATTCTGTCTTGTGTCTGCCTCCTTCCTTTTTATTGTTGACTAGACAATATAAAGGCCTACCAAAATTCATGATTTGTTGTAGTAAAGCATATCAATAATAATGCTAATAATGATAAGGTTTTCAATAGCTGACTGATGAGGCGTTTTGATCAAAGCTCGAGAATTGAATTCGAGCTTGTCATTTGCTAAAGCTTAAAATGTTTCAAAGTATGACCAATTCAAGGATGAACATTGGCAAAATACCCAACACCAATATTAGGAAGCGAGCTTATCCCTGGGATTTACACCTCTGAGAAGCGAATTGTTCACTAGACCACAGTTTTTCTACATTCTTAGAATCCGGTTAATCTCAAACTCGGGATTTAGCAAATCCTCAGATGTGTTGTTCAGGAAGGATTCATCTCATTTGACTCTCAATTCACAGCATTATCTTTGATTACGAGAAAGAAGCATAATATGGCATAATATGGTTCTGCGATTATTCGGATTATAGACTGCTCACAAAGTCCAATTTTTCTTGAGACCGGGATTCGGGATTGCTGACCCTACCTGGCGATCGAGGTTGACAAAATGCAGGCATGCCAGCTGTAGCTACAAGAAAAATGACATGTTAATCATTTTGTCTTTTACTTTCCATTTACTTGCCTAATTTCAGGACATTGCAGATTGAAAGTGCAAAAATCAAAAGTTTGCAAATGTTTGCAAAAGTTTGCAATTCTCACCGTTGCAATTATCAAATACAATCAATTATACAATTTAGGTCTCATATCAATCCCGATGGTTTTACTACATGTACGTAACGACTTCTCTGCAATTCCACATACAGGATTCCCCATATTATGTAGAGTCCTACATCTCTTAACTTTGTATCCAACAGCATATTCACGATTCTACTTAATCTGGAGAGTTAATCCTAGAATCCCGGGACTGCGATCTTCAGTGATTTTGGAATCCCTAGTGTAGACAGCATCCACAGTGAACATCTCCTTAGTTCAAAGACAAATTTTTTTCAACAAAAAAAGTGCAGGAAAAACTCCCCAAAGGTTGCGGTCGTCGATGTATTGAAATTAAAATAGTACACGACAGATCTTGCAAACATCATTGTAAAAATCATTGTAAGATCGACCACCGAGGCGCTGGACGCCGAAGATCTGTAGTGTACTATTTTAATTTCAATACATCGACGACCGCAACCTTTGGGGAGTTTTTCCTGCACTTTTTTGTTGAAAATCATCATGATCTCCCTTCGTCTGGTCAATTTCGTCAAAGACAACTTCATCTATCTCGGACAGCATTCAGTCTACAAGATCAAACGCAAATCGGAGAAATAAACCGACGAAATTCTGCAGGATGGACAGCCTACACTCGTTGCAAAGAAATATTCAAGGCAAAATTCAGCATGAACAAGATGTCTCTTATCAATGCACATTCCCGCAATGACATGTGGAGCAGAGACATGGACATTTTATGCGAACATTATACAGAGATTGTTGAGCAGAGGAAACACCGAAATAAGATCAGTCAGTCGAGTAGAAGATGTCCTGTCACGCATAAGAAGACTCGCGTGGACTTGCGCCGGTCGCATCAATCGCTACCCTAACGACAGGCGGACGAAACGTTGACGGAATGGACCCTTTGACTTTTTGAGTGAGGGAGTGGGTGGGTGAATGAGTGAGTGAGTGATTGAGTGCGTGAGTGAGTGATTGAGTGAGTGAGTACGTGAGTGAGTGAGTGCGTGAGTGAGTAAGCGCGTGAGGGAGTGAGTGAGCAAGTGAGTGAGTGCGTGAGTGAGTGAACAAGTGGGTGAATGACTGAGTGCGTGATTGAGTGCGCGAGTGAGTAAATGAGTGCGTGAGTAATGAGTGAGTGCGTGAGTGAGTGACTGACTGAGTGAGTGGGTGAGTGGGTGAATGAGTGATTGAGTGAGTGAGTGATTGAGTGAGTGGGTGAGTGCGTGAATGAGTGATTGAGTGAGTGAGTGAGTGATTGAGTGAGTGGGTGAGTGCGTGAATGAGTGAGTGAGTGAGTGAGCAAGTGGGTGAGTGCGTGAGTGAGCAAGTGGGCGAGTGCGTGAGTGAGTGAGTGATTGAGTGAGTGGGTGAGTGCGTGAATGAGTGAGTGAGTGAGTGAGTGAGCAAGTGGGTGAGTGCGTGAGTGAGTGAGTGGGTGAATCACTGAGTGAGTGAATGAGTGAGTGCGTGATTGAGTGCGTGAGTGAGTAAATGAGTGCGTGAGTAATGAGTGAGTGAGTGAGTGCGTGAATAAATAAGTGCGTGTGTGAGTGAGTGAGCAAGTGAGTGAGTGCGTGAGTGAGTGAGTGAGTGAGTGAGTGAGTGGGTGAGTGAGTGAGTGAGTGAGTGAATGACTGAGTGAGTGAATGAGTGAATGAGTGAGTGCGTGAGTGAGTAAATGAGTGAGTGAGTGAGCAAGTGGGTGAGTGCGTGAGTAAGTGCGTGAGTGAGTGAGTGGGTGAATGACTGAGCGAGTGAATGAGTGAGTGCGTGATTGAGTGCGTGAGTGAGTAAATGAGTGCGTGAGTAATGAGTGAGTTAGTGAGTGCGTGAATAAATAAGTGCGTGAGTGAGTGAGTGAGTGGGTGAGTGCGTGAGTGAGTGAGTGCATGAGTGAGTGGGTGAATGACTGAGCGAGTGAATGAGTGGGTGAATGACTGAGTGAGTGAATGAGTGAGTGCGTGATTGAGTGCGTGAGTGAGTAAATGAGTGCGTGAGTAATGAGTGAGTGAGTGGGTGAGTGCGTGAGTAATGAGTGAGTGCGTGAGTGAGTGAGTGATTGATTGAGTGGGTTAGTGGGTGAATGAGTGATTGAGTGAGTGAGTGATTGAGTGAGTGGGTGAGTGCGTGAATGAGTGATTGAGTGAGTGAGTGATTGAGTGCGTGAGTGAGTAAATGAGTGCGTGAGTGAGTGAGTGCGCGAGTGGGTGAGTGCGTGAGTTAGTGAGTGAGTGTGTGAATGACTGAGTGAGTGAGTGCGTGAGTGAGTGCGTGAGTGAGTGAGTGCGTGAGAGAGTGAGTGAGTGAGTGAGTGAGTGAGTGAGTGCGTGAGTGAGTGAGTGAGCAAGTGAGTGAGTGCGTGAGTGAGTGAGTGCGTGAGTGAGTGAGTGAGTGAGTGAGTGAGTGGGTGAGTGCGTGAGTGAGTGAGTGCGTGAGTGAGTGAGTCAGTAAGTGAGTGCGTGAGTAAATAAGTGCGTGAGTGAGTGAGCAAGTGAGTGAGTGCGTGAGTGAGTGAGTGAGTGAGTGAGTGAGTGAGTGAGTGCGTGAGTGAGTGAGTCAGTAAGTGAGTGCGTGAGTAAATAAGTGCGTGAGTGAGTGAGCA